>JAQIWI010000154.1:0-58500 GCA_034698825.1 Deuterosminthurus bicinctus | reverse complement strand
CTGGTGCAGCCATGAGCGTGGTAAAGGGCTAATTTACTAGAAAAGTCAGCTGGCTGTTTGAAGAATCCAACGTTTATTTTCATTCCGTCACAAAATATTTGGGTATCGTATTAATTAGTACTAAAATTAAAATATATACAGCAATGCTACCACAAGTTGTTCTCATGGTAACATTGTTTCAGTCTGTTGTATTATTGTTTACAGTTGTTCCCATAGACGGGACCTGAATACCTGATTCAGCCGTATACTGATGCATGCGTCGTGTTTGTTTACGACGATAATTTTGACAAGTCACAAGTTGCCCCAACGACTTACGCTTCAAATATAAATTTTCTGCTCCCGTCCGTCTGGGTAGAAACATTTAACGAAGCACGTTAAACTGGTGCGTACCTATAGAGGATTTGACTAATTGTCGTCCAAAGATATAATAAGTCTTGATTTTCCGATAAATCCCACGTTTGACTGGAGTCGTGGGAAGCACGTGTGAAAAAGTGATGTGTTGAGTTGAGACAAAGCTTATTGAATAAGAATTAAGGCCCTTTGAACCTTGATGATTAGTGTAGATGAGGCCTTTTGATTGCTCAAAGAGGAAGTGACATGTATTTACATTTCTTAACATTGCTATAGTTTCTGTGAATTAGAACCAATCCTATCCCACCATGTTGCTTATTGCAACTAAACTGCTTAGTTGTAATCAAGACCTACCTGAATTACTTACTGCGTGATAACAGCTCCTCCATGCTTCCAATACGAAGTCAATGGAAGCACTTGCATAGCTTAGTAGTTGGAAGACCAGGATTTTCGTTAACGCGTACAGCTTTATGGTTTAGATTATCTGTCAGTTGGTATAGACGTTTAGCCACATTCAAGAAAAGTACTTTGTTGGTTTGACTGTTTGCTTGTTTTTTTTATGTAGAAACTTGTCGGTGGAAAGAACGGGGAAGTGATGAAGAATTCGACTGACCAGCAGCCTATTGTTTCTGTCAAGCAAGGGCAGCTACGGGGCGTTAGTCTGACCTCAAGGTCTGGTCGTGTTTATTCTGGATTCTTGGGAGTGCCTTTCGCAGAGCCACCAAAGAGATTTGAGGTGACTTTAAAAGCGTCCATGTGATAACTTAAACTGCTTAGGATCTTAAAGACGATCAATTGAACTGGTTTAATACCGATGGTTTTTTATTTCAGTTGGCAAAACCACCAAAAAGTTGGACTGGGATAAGAGATGCAACAGAGTATGGCCCTCGTTGTATTCAGAAAGATTCTATTAGCCATAAAGTGTGGGGGAGCGAAGATTGCTTGTATCTAAATGTGTTCACACCGGATGTAAGCAAAACTGAATGCAATATAAAACAGGAGGTTTAACTGGCAAATTTCCTTCTTACAGGTACCGGCTGAACCAATACAACTCCATCCTGTTCTGGTTTTCATTTATGGTGGGGCATTTTTGATGGGCAGTGGAGATGAGTATGATCCTAGGTATCTCATGGACAAAGATGTAATCGTTGTTACTTTCAACTATCGAGTTGGAATTTTCGGTAAACATTTGAATGATCATTGATAATTTTTGAATTCATCGAGCGAAATATTTTGTTTGCAGCAATAAAACATTTAGTTTTTTTAATTTCAGGCTTTCTCAATACAGAGGATGGATTGGTGGAAGAGAACCTCGGACTGAAGGATCAAGTGCTTGCATTGCAATGGGTTCAAGAGAACATCATGAATTTTGGTGGTGACAAGACCAAAGTAACTTTAATGGGTCAAAGTGCTGGAGCTGCTTGTGTTCACTACCATGTACTCTCACCCATGAGCCAACGCTTATTTTCTGCCGCAATATTACACAGTGGATCTGCCTTGTGTCCGTGGGGTTATCAAAGACATCCTCTAATTTTCGTTAAGAAACTTGCCGAGCAATTAAACGGCCCAACTGATGACAACCAGAAAATGATCGAATTCTTCAAGTCCGTAGAGGCGGGGGCACTGGCTGCGGGAGATTATGACTACAAAGTGAGTAATATTTGCATATCTTCCTATCAAGCATTGAACGTCCAATGTGCAAAAAATATTTTTTGTTCAGAATTGGAAGTCTAGACTGCCCATTATATTCAGTCCCTCAAAAGAGGTTCCAAGGGAGGGGAAAGCACTATTTTTATCAGACACACCATGGAACATCTTATCATCAGGGAAGTTCACACGAGTCCCAATGATCATAGGGATGACGTCCCAAGAAGGCCTGAATCGAGCTGGGCGTAAGTACATCTATATGTAAATCAATTTGGAAATCATTGATCAAAGGATTTGTCGCACATTCAGAAGGTCAGCGTAGACGCCGTTTATATATTTTTTCTCTCTAAATGAAGCTGTGCTACGCAGTGAGAGCCTACTGAAGCGATTCAACGAAAATTGGGATACAATGGCACCCTTGAACCTCTTATACCGGACGTTGGACGTTGACGTGACAGAGATGAACAGAAAAATACGGGAATTTTATTTCCATTCTCAGCCTATTACTTCGGCTGTCAAGGAGAGCGTGATTGATTTATTTTCCGACCGTTATTTTTTTCACGGGATCCTCCGGACATCGCGAATCCATGCAGCTGTCAATGGAAATGAGTTCCCTGTCTACATGTACATGTTTGACTTTCTCTCAGAAATATCCATGCTACATGTACACGACATACATGAAATCATGGGTAAGATGACGATTTGTATCCTTTAAAGGTCCTACTTAATATGTGAAGGACACTCACTCCCACGTTTTTCCTCATATTTCTAGGCGTTGGACATAGTGATGACTTGCAGTATTTATTTGATACGACATTGTTCCCCAAAGGATTAAGGCCTGGAACTGATTACGAAGAAATGTCCAAAAACATCGTTCATCTTTGGACAGATTTTGTCGCGCATAGGTAGGAATTTCCGTTTTTCTTTCTTAGCCGATTACTTGAATCAGATCAGATCGATGATGCGTGTTTTACGTTTTCAGGACTATAACGACATCAGCAGTTGGATCCTCGTACGAGCCATGGCTTCCATTAAAGATCTCCCCACAAGAGGAAAGACACATCGAGTATTACTTACTTAATTCAGGCGGAAAAATGGCAACAGAATCGGAAGAATTGAACAAAAGAATGAAGTTTTGGGATTATTTACTTCCTTTTAACAATCAGTAATAATATGTTGTTTGTTTGTAAAACTTAATTTCATAACTATAATAAAAATCAACAATATTCAGGTAACCATGTATTCAATACCGTTTAATTTAATCTAACCTCAGTGAACGGTTTGATGCATGTTGAAGCGTTCGGTAGAGGGCATAAGATTACTTCTAGTTCGTGCTCAAACTTCAATCGATACTCTTTTCAGGACGACGACCGTCGTCATCACCAACTTCAACCGATGTTAAGGTCAGCTTTGGTATCATTACTAAAGCTCTCCCAGACATGAAATCTTTCCGTCAAGGGTCGAGGAACCATTTTTATTTCTCTGTCGAAGCGAAGAAACTTTTGATCGTCGGGATCAACACTTTCCCAAATTTGAACTAACGACCCTCGGTCCGTTGTCATTAGAGGTATCCTACAAGATAAATTCATGTCTAGGATATTTTGCAAGCATGAATGCGGTTACAATTCTACTGCACTTACCCACTGTCAGCAAAATTTGCCAATAGTGTTGTCATGACATGGCTAAGCTGGTACTCCTTATCCGACCGCTTCAAGCTTGGATAGTACCTCGTGCTATTGAAATAATAGTAGAGATCCTCTGTATTACCGACCCCTACAGAGGAAAAAGAAATGCCGTAATTATTTTGCCATTAGAAACATAAAGTATGATGATGGCGGCTGTTACCAAGAAAAACACAACATACGGCTTACCCCATTCTTGTGAATTATAGCCCCAGCGATTAGCAGGATTGTATTTTCCTTTGTATTGGAAATAGTAGGCATAAGTTGGGGCCAAGCGAGAATGCATTGTAATTGCTTTGTACACCCCGTGCAGGAAATGCCTGTCACCAAAGAGCTGCATGCGGGGGAGGAAGACGCAAATCCGACGTGAGCATTATGATGTAACAAAAAAATTAATTAATTGTACAAGAATGAGGCAGTTATACCTGTGCTATGGAGGAGATGGGAGCAGTTTGGGGAGTGTAGTCTCCAAAGTAGAGGCTTGCTAGACGATTTGATAACCCCACAGTGTCGTTTGCAGTGTGCTGGAAGTCGAGGAATGCCGGAGCATAGTCAGTCCATTGGTACCTCAGTGTCCATTCTCCCATTAACAACCGCAGGACTGAAAACAAGCGCACAAGTTATACTTCTAAAAATTACTGTAATTCTCGGGATACTTACACAAGAGACCCACTTCGCCCTCATCGGACGTAATACCAAAGATCCAAGGCTTGTTGGCAATGTTCTGTCGAGTGGTATTAATTTTCCTATAATATTCCTCTGGAGTAGTAGCGAGAAAAGCCTCGTCGGACTGTGGTTCCACAACAGGAGCAAAGACAACCAATGGGAATGGAACCCAATCCTGTAGGAGAAAAAATAGTTGCTTGTGTTAGTTCGTAATAGTGATACTTGAAATAATAAATTATCAGTCCTCCTCATGGACTCTATCTGTAGTTAATTATAGGCCTCTGTTTGTGAACAAATTAAGTGGCATTAATCATTCCAGTGTTTACCAGGAGTCGAAACTGAGCGGAGACGAGAGAGACGGGATTTTTCTCTCGCAAACAGTCCATAAGTTGGGATCGTTTGCTTGTTCCGCACCCGGTAATTCCAGCTAATTTATCGCTAAGCCGTTCAGCCTCCTTGGGGGATTTCACGGCCCAGTTTGTGAACGCCGAGCCGCTGAGGGACACTCCACTTCGGAATAAATTTCGTGAGAGAGGGGACATAGAATGCAGGTGGACCGCTGCCCCGGAAGAGCCATGGCCGACAATTGTAATGTGCTTGGGATCACCACCAAAGAACTTTATGTTCTCTGCAATCCATTTCAAACCCAAGGCTTGATCCTTGAGGCCGTAATTCCCGGGTCCAGCCGAGTCGCCAGTACTGAGAAATCCTGCGTTGGACACATAAAGTTATTAACACCGTCTCAGTCTCTCCTGCAACTTTTTTCCAAAATTTACCCAAAACTCCGAGTCTGTAGTTGATTGTTACCAAAATCACATCGTGATTAAGCAAATAAGACGGTCCATACTCGGCACTATTTCCAAAATAGTATGCTCCACCATGAATGTAGACTATGACGGGAAGATGCTTGCTCTCCTTTGTGTAGTCAACACCCTGGAAATCCATCAATGATCAATGTGTATCAATAAACTTGAGACGGGTTGAGCTGGAAAAGTAGGTCAGCGCTGAGCCGTACCTGTCGCGTGTAGACGTTCAAATAGAGGCAATCCTCATCACCAGTAACGCGCATCAACTTGGCCGGGCTTAATTGAAGACATTCAGGACCTACCTGATGGGCCTTTCTGATCCCTAGCCAAGGCTTCTTCGGAACCGGTGCCTAGGATTTTCATTAGTTTACGTCAAGCTTGTCTATTCAACTTCTTTCTCCCCCGCGCACACATCGGCTCACATATTGAGCAGAGGATATTGCCTCCAGTTTCTGACATTTCTCACAATTTTCTCTGTAGTAGAAAGTCAACTAACCCTAAATCGACGGTACCCGACTGGTGGTTCCGCATATGGGATCCCCTCGTAAGCGAAAATCTCTCTTCCTTCACTGCTGAACATGGTGTAGCCCTGGAGGCCACCTGCTGTGGTAACCACCATCGGACTGTCCCTCATCTCATCCTTGTCACTAGCAGCTGCAGAACTAGTGCTAGCAGTAGGGGAAGCAGCCACTGCCGCATCAGAACTCTTCTTAACCCGCACTTCCGCACTCTCCAAACTGGGATCACATGGTGAGAGTACACAGAGTAAATTATAGAGAAAAAGTCCGGTTAGAATCATTATAGCCACCGGGGTAAAATCACTCTCTCCCTCTGCTTCAGTTTAATTCGCTAAGCCTGACAACACTCACTCACTGATCAACTCACAAACTTTTACCTTCATCCAACAAGAAGGGCATAATGTTAATCGTCATTCTTTCCTGTTCACGGACCAGGAAGCAACTGACTGAGCAACATACAACAACGTAGGGAGAACATGTTTCCTCCGGCTCTTGTCATGAACACGACGATTGGGAGGAGTAGGAGAGTTTTTTAGAAATCAAAACCAAAAGGGATTCAATCAATTCCCAAACTCTAAGATCATTTCACATTCTAAACCAAACTCTGCTTTCCCTTGAGAGCAAGAGGTACATGAATGTTGGTGGGGTAAGCAAGTTTATAGAAAATGTCTGCATCCTTGCCTTTATTTGACAGTTGATAACAAACAAACATTTGCCATTTTTTTCAACCTTTTCATGAAAGTTACAAAGAAATCCAAGCCAAAAGCCACATATGAAGTAATAAAGCTCTTACTTTCATTAACCTTCTTCTTCCCCTCCTTGTGATGTCTTCTTTATAATCGCATATGCATACTCGGGTCGAGCTCGTGCAATCCATTCACTTCAATCACTCTCGCATGATCCACCGTGAGCTGCATCAATCCTATTACTCGAGTCGAGTGCATAGCTCGATCATTCAGCTTCGCCCTGGGGGTAAGAAAGCTGAAGAGAAACCCTTGCTTGTCAAACTGTACATTCTCTGATGTCATTATGATAAAGCCGACTACAAGAGGATCTTCTGCCGCTACTGCACCTCGGCATATATGTTTGTGCATGTTATACAACAGACAGGGTTAATTAATCTTTTCTCATATGTTACATTTGTGCGATCAAACACGCGCGGAAAAAGTGAAATTGCATAGAAAATGTCATTTATTCTCATGTCTTCATCGTGTGTCACTTAAGTTCAAAGAAAGCCAAAACTGGACTCTTTCGTCGTATGGGCTGGGGATCATCTGAATTTCATGATCGAATTGCAACAATTGGATTGCCTTGAGCGACTGTCCGGACATTAATGCTGGTGTCCATATTACTTCTTTTGTGCCATTTGGCGCATCGTACAGTGGTTTCCTGTTAACAGACACGCCTTCAGTTTACATTGAAGCCGCACTATCTATATGTACTTGGGCGTACGAGATGTTTCTATGGAAGATATCCATCGTACCTTTCAGCAAAAAAGTTGAACATAACGTCGACGAAAACTTGACTGATGATGTATTCACTGTCTGCCAGCGCAAAGCCATGATAAGATGACGTGCTATTGAAAAGATAAAAGACATCTTCCCCATGGCCCACTCCTGTATAGAATGTACACATTAATCACAACTCAAACTCACTTTTCTCTGATTAAAATAGTATCTGTATGTACCCCACTTGGCGCTGGGTATCCCAATGCTATTCGCCACATTGTATTTCCCTTTGTACTTCCACAGGTAGCCGTATGTAGCTTGTGGGACCAACTTGGAATGCTGCCGGAGTCCCTCCACAAAGCCGAAAGTAAAGTATCGATCGGAGAATATCTATATTTAATAATTAATTATCCCACACAGCAAATAATCCAAACAGTTGACATGTGAGCCTGCGAGAGTAATACCATGAGCTAACTAATTATACAAACTTACCTCACTCAGTTCATCCAGCGTCGCATCCGCAGGTGATTTATTCCCCAAATAGTAATCCGTAATTTTCCAACTTACTGTATCAGGGGAGTCAGTTACGGATGAGTATTTATAGTTGAGTGCTAGCGGCGCAAGCTGATACCAGTTGTTCCTCAAGCCTCCCAATTTCAGCAGACCCTTCAAAACTAAAAGTTTGTAGCATTATTGTAGGAGGAAGATACTTACACAGAGAGTAACTTTGTGTTGGGAGACATGACAGGACGTTTGAAATGATTCCCCTCAAGACTTCCACGAAAGAGAACGCACACCAAGAGAGAGAACGAGAGAGAGAGAGAGAGACTAGGTGGGTTTATACAACGCCTGACCGCAGAGTATGAAGCAAATCTTAATCCGCCGTCTAATACCACTTGCCATAAACATGAGCTGCTTTCGTGATGGGATATAACAGGATAACTTTAAAGTCGTTAAGTCCAAACTGTGTGCAGGGACATCTAACTCCGCGGCCATTTCCTAATAAGCCATTAACAAAGCCTCCCATTCGACGCACTTGAGCGCACTCTGTACTCTTGCGAAAAGCCTGCCATGAATTACCTCCATGTGACGCCATACAGAACTCTGACAATGAATCATGAGACAGTGAATCTTACGTACACAAGAGTATAACGTAACCTTCTTGAGAAGTGGTGCTGGTAATCCATGGTATTTTCGCAACCTGATTCATGGCATATAGGGTCGCAGGCGGTGCAGTCAGGAAGGACGCATTATCCTTACTATTCTCCACCACGGGAGCAAACAACACTGATGGAAATGGAGTCCAGTCCTATGCACATACATAGACCCACACGCACAAACAATTGTCACCATCTGTCTTGAGAATTTGCATGCAATTTCATTGTCAAGTTGAAACCACCTGAAGCATAAGCTGGCTGCTGACAAGGAACACAGGATTTTGGCGGAGAAAACAGAATAGCAGTTCCTTGCTTGTCAACTCACTCCCACAGTCATGGATTTCCGCCATCTTGGTTACCAGTCGTCTATTCTCAGCCAGGGATTTCACTGCCCAGTGAACAAACGCATTGCCGCTCATGGACACAGCAGCTTGAAAGTAGCCTTGTGACGCGGTAGACATCATGTGCAAATGAGTAGACACCCCCTATATTGCATAAAATTATACCATCACTTTCATTTCTAGTGAGAAATTTAAAATAATGGAGAAAAATATCCACACGTACCCCTGCACTCTGACCCGCTAAAGTTATCCTGCTGGTATCTCCACCAAAGAACTTTATATTCTCATAAATCCATTTCAGGGCCAACACTTGATCCTTGAGGCCATTATTTCCTGGACAAACCGAGTCTCCTGTGCTTAGGAAACCTACTCATAATATCGTTAGTTTAGCAGCGGACAATAATCATTCTTTGTCTGTGGATTTGTTAAGACTCGGTTATACCTAATATCCCAACGCGGTAATTCAGCGTTACTAAGATAATCTCCTTATTAAGTAGATAGGCCGGTCCATAGTCACCACTGTAGCCGAAACTAAAAGCACCTCCGTGGATCCAGACGACGACAGGTACGGCTGTGCCATTGGACCATGTGGGGGAGAGCTGGGCAAGGACATAAGTAGGATTAGAATTATTGTAATAATGTCGAGGCAAAGGTCAAGATCCTTGATTGGATGATATTAAGAGGGGATCATTTGGCTACTGTAGAGAGCAAAGAAGATATAAGCATGAGTAGCTCTCCACATTCAAAAGCCTTACAAGGAGTCCTGCAACTTTCTCTCTTACTTTAGACTCATTTCCAGACTCCATCTTATTATGTACACATTGAAAATAAGACGACGGGGAAGAGAGTGAGAGGAGGGAAGGAGGAAGACGTACCTTGGGAGTGTAAATATTCAAATACAAGCAATCTTCTTGGCCAACGGTACGGAAGAGTTGAGACGGATTTACTTGAAGGCACATTGGAGGTAGCCGGGTTGCTTCCACCGTGTGGCTCCATTTCCTTACAGGAACCGGAGGCTGTGGTGTATAAAGCAATAGCAAGTTGCTCCTCTCTTCACTTGAATTATTTTCCAACTTGTGTACAGACGTAGGGAGCTACAAAGATATGACATGTGTGCCTGCTCGCTCACGAGTGTTGTTGATTTACCTGAAAGCGGAGATCATTTATAGGTGGCGTGGCATAAGGGATGCCCTCAAAGGCATAAATTACTCTTCCTTCTGAGCTGGATTGAAGGTAACCCCTGACTTTTCCAACACTCGTCACCACCACTGGTCCGTTTCCACTCAGGTGAAGGGTCCTTGGCCCAACTGCTACTCTACCATCCTGTCGTATTTCAGGATAAGGATTGTCCACTTGACATAAAAAATTCAATGTGGAGCACAACAAGTTGAGGAAGAAGCCTTTGAGTACCACTGTCATGGTGGGAAATACTTGCGGTCGTTCACTTTTCTCCTCTTGTCGTAACCTGGAGCACTCATAAACTTTGCTCTCAATGTGAATCCCCGCACTGAAATATTCTACTTTCTCGCAGACAAGATGATACACAAACGCCGAGCTTTCCTGTCACAATGTGAGACGGTATCAACAGTTTAGCTGTTTAGCTGAAATTCCTGAGCCTCGCAGTTTACAAATTATATTTTAGTACTACTAGGTCAAGGCAAGATGCCGAGTGGCTACGTGCCCAACCTGAAATAATGAGCCTTTAGTATGGCAAGGATGGATTTAATTTGTATTAACCACCCGTTCATTGATTGGAAATAGACGGAGGGAGCTCCACTTTTTGGTACTCGTTTGTAATTCAATGAGGGGCGATTACAGATGCGAATGAGAGTACTCTGTTAATGACATTCACAGACCTTCCCTTTTTGTTATTGCATTTACTATTAGCATCAATCAGTATTACATAAACAACTTAGCATCTTCTCAATAATAATGCACACCACACACCTTCCATATGCTTTCAGATGTCTTACATCTGAAAGAGTACTTCAACAATCATTAACCTTTACTTGATTGCCACTCGCATCAATTAGAATGCAAACATTGGCTATTATTACATTGGTAATATATGTGACTGTATGATGAATTATCTGATTGTCTTGGCTCACTGTACCCTCTAATTACTTGCTTGAGATATGCTGAAATTGCAATTATTAGCACCTCTACTAACAGAAATTCTAAGCTCTCAAATGACGGAAGACTGGCACAGGTAGATACCAAAAATATGATCCGTCTACGAAGCAAGGACACTTTTTACTCTCGTCTCTATGTCGTCAATGTCACTGAACGGACATTACTCTGTGTTGGGTATCCCTACGTACAAGAAAATATATCTGTATTTGTGCACAACGTTGGGTCGCATTCTAACGTGTGAACGACGCGTAGCCTTTAAATTACGAATGACACTTCCTTTAAATAAAGAGTGTGGCACTATCCTTTAAATAAAGAGTGGCAGGACGAAATAAATGCATTGGTCTGATGCGTAGGATGTTGATAGCAAGCTAATTACATTAAAGAATAGCACATGTTAACAAGTCCATGAAGATGAACGGTATAACACCATTAGGACAATGTGTGAAGTGGTGGCATGCATGCTAAAGCTTGTGTGTGCACAGTGAGGGGGTTTTTATTGGAAAACAAGAATCCATTAAGGCCCATGTAAACTCCGCACGTTCTTAATAAAGAACACACAACAACTTATATGGACTTCAATAGGGATTTTTTCACAGTCGTTCGTGGGCTAGCTTAGCATGGAGAAGTATAGAGCAAGCGAATGGGATCAAGTGAAAGAAAGAGCAGTAAAAGAAGCGAGAGTAGAGACAGAAATGGTACGTAAATCAGAGCGAATTGATTTGATCCGTGAAAATAAATAGTGGAGAGATGTGGGGACAAGTTATGTATGGTGAGGGCTCCTGAATAGACAGGTAATTATGTGAACTAAACATACTGTGAAACGCCGACTGGGACCACGTATAGGCCTCCACCATATAAAGACAATGGACTCTGGAGTTTGATAGAGTGTGTGCATTGGGCTGACTTTATAAAATATGCTTTAGATTAAGCAAGTGTGACTGAGACAAGGACACAGAAGGCGACGAGGGTAATCAATTCAATCCATCAGTTTGACATTTCTCCACTCTCTCCGCTTCTCATTTCCGACTTTAATTTCTAATCGAGTTCTCTCTCTCCCTCTCTCTCTCCCTCAAAATTGCATCCACCAATATATTTCCCATCTTCCTCATTCTACTACTCCATTCACGACTGTTATATTAAGGTTCTCATTCAAACTTGAATTAATTATAATATTTCCTATTCCGTGCCTTTGCACGTATGCCTCTACACACATTATTCTGAACTCATAACTTTCCTTTTATATGTATGCACATGGATCTATATTTGACAATTATCAAAATCAAATCCTGTGGCTTGGAACCGCATTGCTTTCCTAACAATTCCTTCCTTTTATCTCCTTAAAAGCTACTCAACGGGCCGTGAATTAACTTGGTATTGTTTGCACGTGAATATTGCAAATTTTCCACCTCCCGTCAGGCTAATTTGCAATGTGGACTCAGGGTAAGATCCACACCCAGAGTTTCATAGTCTTGCCAGAATCCACTTCATCCCGCTGCTGTATGTTCCTTTGCCACCAAGATATTCAGCTGTTAATGAGGTGCGGATAAGTCCTCACCAATCCATTTCCTTTATGTGCCCTTTCCTATTCCCCCGTTTCCGTCATTCAATGACACTTCTATTCATTCCTACCGTCTATGTGTCTCCTTCTCTCATTCAGTTAATCTAATAAAATCACTTCACAAGGCTCCTTCTTCAAGCACACGCACGCACACACTTATACACACACTCCTAGGCATCCAGAAGCTAAAATCACTCCTCCATTTCAACTCTCTCTCTCTCTCTCTACATTAAAGCTCTCCCAATCTCCCATTCATCCACGCACATACATTTATAATCCATTATAGAATGTGCCTGTGTATGTATCGACATACAGAGGGAAGACGTTTTAAGTAATTTATAGCTAAGGTGAGAGAATCCAATGATTTTTAGTGCAGTGCAGACTTGATAGTGAAAGTCACTTTAACTTCATAAGTGTTTAGAGATGTGGTAGTAAAAGTGTGAGAAAGTCTGGTGATTTTCTTTGGAATGAGAGCAGAAGAAGAAATGTCGGTGGTCGTCGCCGCTTTCGGGTGTAGAATATATGAGAGAGTGAGTGTGTGCTATTTAACTGTCGATAATTTTCAGTCTAATAGCACCGTTTACACTTCCCAAAATACACATACATGTCTACATTATGGAGTCACCTAAATTTCGCAAGTCGTAAATTTTCCTTCACTCCAACGTATGGAGGGAGGAAGACAGATTTCCTCATCCATTTCACTATCACCGTACATTTTAAAGATATTTTCATGTATCTGTGTGAGTTGGAACAGAGAAGGAGAGAGGAATTGTACGTGTGCATGTATATACTACAGAGAACTATAATGAAACTTTGTTCTCCTCGCAGCCGTGCAGTGAAATAGAAGATCCTAATGCTCAGGAGACAATTCGGAGAGCTCGGAGGAGATACTAGAGAATAGCCAAGCTGGTGTGTTTCAATGCATGGGTATCCTCATATGGATGTGGTGTACAGAGACTGACGTGGAGCTGTGTGGAGAGAGTGCAATTATGTGACCAGTAAAGAGAGCGAAGAAAATTGAAGAGCTTTCCAAGTGCTCAGACAAACAAGCAATTATGCGTAGTAACACTGCTAATAAAATTACCCTCATGAAGGTGAAGTTAGTATCTGGAATAAAATTCATTGCCCTCCAGCGAGCTGAAAAGGATAGGGGAATGTGCGTGTGTACTATAAATCCCATTCCGTATCTATTCTCTCTTTCTCTTTCTGCCCTTCTTACTTGATGGGATGGTGAAGGAAGACGATGTAGCAGCTGCTGACTAAATAGAGAAACCTTATAATGCGCTTAAGCTCCAGCTTCTCTACTCTACTACTCAACTAAAGGCTCCTTGGTCAACAGAGTCTGGAAGGAGGCATGAAATTTGAAAAGTTTTCACTCATTCCTCGGGTTTAGTCAATGACAAAATGGAGAAAGGTTGAAGAAATAGAGGAAGAAGAGTTGATGTTTCCAAACGATTTTGCGTGCCAATGAGTAATTTGATCCGCTCAGCTTACCTTGCTCACATGTGACTTCCTCTACTTCCTTCCGCACAAATACACGCGTATAGTGATAGAGGGATTACATGATGGCAGGAGCGTGCTCTAGATTGGTCTGCTGCCTCTGAGGTCAAGTGGGATGTGAGTCAGACTTGACGGAATGTGATGATCGACGCCACTGATTGCTTCATCCCCAAGCACATATGCTTCCAGTTAACGAGTAAGTCCAGTATAATCAATCAATTGAAATGATGCAGTAGTAGCGGGAGAGGACGTCAAGCCTCGGTCCTCTCCATCCTCGTCCTCATCACACCACAGCTCGAAATGTTTCTCATGTCCAAGCTTGACAGGAAGGAGTGTGGGAGGCTAACTTATTATTATTACAACCATTCTATGTTGTGTGGCTATGATCAAGTGGAAAATACATAAACGATCCTTCTTTCTTTTATCCACAATATCCTCTGTCCCGATCAGAACCTTGTGACAGGGGAAGCCTACAGACCATAAAAAAATTCAAGGGATAGACGAGGGGTTTTGAAGAGGATAAAAAAAAGAAGTGTTTTCTCTCAATGGCTATACCACCGCTCAAAAATGAACATAGGCGCACGTTCAGTAGAAATGACACGACGGAAACTGGTTGGTTTTCGAGGTATTTGTTCCACATTGGAAGAGCCTTTTTACGTTCCCGAGCTGTTTACATCTGGCTCATGTGGAGGAAAAATAGGAGAGAAAGGCCGTGCTTTTCACTGGACTCTGTCCGTCATGTGCTAAGTAGCCGTGAGAATTGATCGTATTTCTAGATCGTAATGATTTTACTTGTGAGCACGTCATCCATCACTGAACTGAAGCGTTCCATTTGTATTTTGTGTATATCTGTAGTCACTTCGTCTTTCTCTCATTTGGTTGTAGCAATGAGACTACATTACCTCCTTCATATGCATGGAACCCCTCAAGTGTACATGACAATATTTTTCACTGTCTGTTTACTTACTCCGACCAGTCCATTGTCAATAATGCTCAAGTATGTACAGAATAGTGCTTCTATATAGGCGCTCATCCGTATGATTATTAGCACACGTCACATTCCTTGTAGTTACTTGTAAGTGAATGGCATAGTATGCAGTTCGCTACTTCCTTTGGAATTTCTACTTAAAGTCACGCTGTGTGCAGTATGGACCAGTGACGGAAGTTTACTAGGTTGCTTAGAAATGTGCGTGTATGTGCAGGTTACAGCAGATGGGACTAAACTTGGCTCCATCCCATCTCATCATATTATATGTAATGGTAGCAATACAATCAAAGTGAACTAACATAGAGTACTCCTCTTACAGCACACTATACAATTAACCATATTCTATATGGGCTCTATGTGGAATACTCATTTGTTACTTTTCTGTAATAACGAAAAGATTCAGGGCTCTCTCATTGTCCTTATGTTGCTCTCTCATTGTACTTGAGATCCGTTGATGAGGAAAGCTCATACCCGCTTGAGCTGTGATATGGCAAAATGCCTTGGATGAGCCATTGTACTTTGGCGTGAGAAGTGATAGCCGGTATGCTTTGTGAATGGACAAAAGGTTTTGGAAGCGAAACATGTGTAGAGGAATCTATTTACTTCAATTCCCGCTAGTCTATCACTCCTAATCTTCAGAATTCAATTATTACTATTATCACCATGAAAATAGAAGGAAAGTTTGGCTTCACTTTTTCCTTGCTCGTGATAATAATTGTGGCACAATCTGCTCTTGCTACTCAATCCATTATCATCAGTCCCGTCTGTGAGGGAGAGGATTAGAAGATTCCTTTTGTGAAAATGAATCTTCGCTTCCGGCCTCCAATTTCGGGGCGTGTTACATTTTCATGACGTCATTATATGCAGGGACTTTGTATAACTATTCTTCTCGTAATGATAACTATATGATGAAAAGAGATGGTCCATTGTCCAAGGATAGCGTTCAGCTTAATCAAGAGCCAAAAGGATTGTAATTTTTAATAACATTTCTTTTCATTTAATTTTTCATCCTATCACGATTCATGTAATTTCTTATGCTATCACTATTCAATTGATTTTTTATGCTATCACTATTCAATTGATTTTTTATGCTATCACTATTCATTTAATTTTCTATTCTATTACTTTTTATTTATTTTTAAGTAAATAGCAGAAACCTGTGGGCATAAGCGAGTTCGAGGCTCGAGGAAGGGAATTATTATTGATTTTTTCAAAAGTTTATAGGCGAATATATTGCTGTAGGTGTGTTGTCACGATAAAATCATGTCCAGGCTTTGTATCCGCCTTGATTTGCGGAGAACCTATAAAAGATTTCAGCCTGCGATCACGCATGTAAAGCTTGAGATAAAAGCTTGAAAAACGTAAACGAGGACACTTTAAAAAACGAAAATCTTTGAATCAATTTGGGTGTGGTTCACGATGCTGACGGTGGGCGAGTTTTGAAATTTTAAATACGGCGTGACGGTACTGTAAGTAAGTTCGTTAAGAATGACGGCATCGTGTGCGCTATCAGCAATTGTAGAGTAATTTAAGTATGGACTTCTGCATATGGTATACGTAAACGTGTGTTGTAAAAGTAATGCATTACGTAGTGCGTGTGAGGCAATGAGAGAAAATTTAATTTGACTGGGAGGAATTTCCCCAGTTGGTAGATCATATCTGGTTAGTCGCGGTATATATCGTATACCGGCGACTTTTGTTGCCGGTCACTTCCGCTCTTTCTCATTTCGAGGGTGTAGTCTGCCGGGCAAAACGGGTGTTCAGGAGTGGATTTGGAGGATTAAACGAACATCAGTTTGTGGGGAAGGATGTGGAGATGTGCCTTTTGTGGATTGCAAGTGTGTGGGTCCTTTCACTGAACGAAATATTTGGATGCACGTTTGGGAATTTTTTTGAGTTTTTGTGGATCTGTAAAAATGGGGGAAAAGGTTTGCATGAAGGGCTATCGTCTTCCTTACATTTGTGTGTGTGTGTGTGTGTGTGTGTGTGTGTGTGTGTGTGTTCCCCATCGGTGGGATATTTTTGCTCTTGTTCAAGGCATTCAGACCGTTTTCTCATTGTTCGTCTAATTTGTGACAAGGAGTCGGACCTCGTCTTATGATACGCTTCATCTCATAGCTTCATATGTGGTCGTCATTTTGTGATTGCTCACCGCTTAATTCAATTACTTATCTGCCAATTGCTTCGTAACAAAATCATATACTCACATGTGCAGAAAATTGATTCCAATTGTACACGTATCTATTATAGGGTTCGACAAAATCATAATGCCCTGGGTTTTCTGGCTGCCCACCGGAAAATGTCCAAAATGCCTGCCCTCTGCCGAAATATTGGGCGTCATGCGTCTGTTTGAAAATGCGACCTTAATTAATTTAATTTGTGGGTAATTTTTATACGCAGATTATTTGAAGGATCTCTATTTACAATTTTCCTTTACAATCAATTTTGAAAATGCCCAAATAATCTTTAAAAATGCTTAAAACGCCTAAAAAAATCTGCCACAAGAATTTTAATTTTTTCTTACTGCCTGGAAAAAGCCAAAATGCGCTGCTTTCAAAATGCCTTGATTCCCAGGGAATTTTTGGCGGGCATTTATTTTTGTCGATCCCTACGACGTACCCACCCGCAAGTTAGTGGTCATATTACTACGGCAACGACTTGACTCAAAGTGAGCCAGAATTTCAGACAGACCTCATGTGTTCCTATAATGAAAACTTGTAGGCAGCGTGTATTGATGTAAGTAAGCCAGTTTTAATCCCGCCATTAAATCCCTTCGGTTTACTTGACCACAAACTTTGGGGTTAAAACTGGGCCATAACTCGCGAGACTAGCAAATTGAAGGATATTGGTTTATGGAATGGATTTCCTTCGCTTGTATTTAACAAAACACGTACATACCACTAGCTACTGCTTCTGCTATTGATGAAAAAAATAAGATCCGATGGAACTAATCCCTCTGGCAACAAGGAACACAGCCATGTATACATACATGCCAAAAATAAAAGCAAAGTGCACGTTAACAAGTTTCCTTATGTAATAATAGAGGAAATATAGAGACAGGGCGATAGCTAGGACGCTATAAGGAGCTGGTTTGGTTCATCTTAATTAGGTTAGTTGGACTCAAGTTACAGACACAGGGCATTTTCCTCCCCTTGTGTATGTACAGAGAAATGAAAGTTAATTTGGTAGCCAGCCATGCCGATAATTTGGCTGAGATAATTGCAGGTCTTGCTCCTTTCCCCTGTGTAATAGTAGGGATATGTGTGTGAGTGTGTAGTCCATGGTAACATACAGGATTCGAAGTATGTAACGTGTGGTGTGTTTGTGTAGCGCCAAGAAATCTCAAGCCACATTCACTGAGTCGTGTGTACATGGAATCGTAATTAGGTGCGAGGAGGTGGAGCAGGAACGTTACCAAAACAGATAATTGCCCGTTTTACGGTCTCTTATTAGAGTCACAACTTGTTTTCTCCTCATTTATTTCCTCTTTATTTTTAGACACACACACCCTCACGAGAGGGCACAAAGAACGTTAGATGGCCTGTAATCAGCGTAGGGAGGGATTTTATTCTAAACAAGAACTTTTGAAAATAAAGGACCGCTGAGAAGAAAATAATGACACGCTAAGTAGAGTTTCCTTCAAGACGCTCTGCCTCACATATAACGACAGTTCGTTCCATATGTAGCGTGTCGTGTCAAGATCCAGCTCATCCTCTGGCCTCACTGTTCCACCATGAGTCAGCCATGCCAGTGATGAGGCGTTTTCATTTCTACGATGAGCAACAGACACTAACGATGACGATGGGCTTCTCTTCGTGTCAATTCTGTAGGTCATGGATGTACATAAGTAATGCACACGGAGTGACTGGATACTTGATGTTGGCCAAAAGGTATCGAAAATACTTGTGAGAGGAGGGACGACTTGAAGGAAATTCCAACTTTCTCTTTCATTTTCTATCGCTTTCACTTACTCTCAATTTCCCTCTGAGCCGGCAGCATCGGAGCTGGTTGAAAGTGCTATGTGCTAAGGCGCCAGCAAAGAGGCAAGCTCCCTGACTGACCTTTCTACTCCTATCAACACGAACAAGTCTGACGCGCTCGTCTTCCGCCTCCGGCAATTTCCCCACGGATTTTCTCCATCCTACTTTGCTCGTCTTTCTTGGAAAAAACGAAGAGAAATCCAATGAAAAAATTGGGATCATATCAGTTCTTTTTCTCTCTCTCTCCCTCGTCGTCCTTCTATCGTCCAACTATCAGTAGATGTTTCTTCTTCGTATTCTTCTTTAGTGTGAAAAAACTCGCGAGAGATCTCAGTCAGGCTTTCCAAAACACACACACACTCTCTCTCTATCTTTCTTGCTGTGGTGAAAAGGGAGCAGGAAGGGAAAACAGGCGGAAGAAGAGGAAGAGAGAAAGGAATTCATTGTTTTCTCATTTTAGCCTTATCGTTCTTATCCAATCCAAAAGAGCATTCATTCCCAAGCTCCTTCTTCAACTATGTGTACAGCCACGATTTGAATGTCAATCAAACCAGATGAAATTGAACTTCATTTATCACATGTCTGATTCCCTGTAGATAAACCTATTTATATACTTTCACTTCCTAATATCAATTTCATTCCCCCCAAAGTCTCATTCCTCAACGGATTTTTTCCACTCGTCAGATCTACAAACAGCATATAGTAATGTGCACTGTACTTATTGCTGTCATCAGTACATTATGTACGCTGTGTATTGGGCTGGCATGTGAGCTGGCATTGAGGTTTTCTCACTTTATCTCGAGATTCTACATGAGTACCTCAACAATTCCCTCTTGCATCCCAAGAGAGTGCGGCAGCAGTAGCTTTTCTTCATTCCTACCTTTCTTTCTACTATTTTCGGGCGCACAAAGCGCTCCCCTTATTCCCCATTACTGGCAGCTCGAGTCCCATGCCACCAATGAGGAGTCCGATGTGAGCAACCGACGAAAAATTTGATGAAAATATAGCAATTGACTCTAGTCCGGCAGAGTGTCTCATGCGAGTTAACACTGCTGAAGGTCTCCACGCACAGAGTATAGTGCACACAAGTTCAAAGTTCAATACTGGCTTCTGCCCACTTGCTCTTTCTACTCTGCATAAGCTGCAATGCTCTGAAATTTTCCTATGATTTTGAATACACCCAATGCCACTGTAAACAATGAGGAAAAACAAGACGACTAGCCTAGCTTCAAGCAAGTTTCCTCGTGTAATTTGGCATGTTTGTGTCTAAAAGGCATGCCAAAGAGTTGTCTTACGTTTTCATTTTCTCAGTACTTCAGAGGAAATATGTATTAGACGAGATGGCATAAAGAAGGAATGGCCAAAGGCGCTGTCAAGGCTCGGCCAAAGCGCCTTCAACTGCCAACGGGGCCTCTCACATGTCATTTCTGACGAAATCATCCAGTTCAATTTCCCCATGAACTCGGCACACAGAGAAATTCCTTGGATGAGCATGGAATTTGAAGAGATTGGCCAAAGTAAAGACAGTTAATAAAGTCAGGGCGAGCAACAACGAGAGGCCGTACATGACGTAATATGAGATGTTAGGAATTTCTGCTATTTGATGACGACGACAACAACAGCAACAACATCGAGTAAATAAATCACGATCACTTTACCCAGCATTATAATGAGATGGGAAATGGTAGAAATGGATAGACAAGTTAATAGAGGAGAATTCCAATGCAACTAGAGACTTCAACTGAAGAGAATATGTTTGAACGAACTCATATCCTCCCACTGGATTAGAGTCTTCTTGCACTAATGCTCTGGTTGAGATATGGCGCAAATTTCACATTTGTGGATACTGACTTTCCGTGTGGGGACAATGTTACATTAGTGGGCATTATTTTTGATGGATTCTCGCTTTTCTATCTTGTGACAATAACCACGTGGAGCAGGGATAGAATTTGGTAGAATGAGGTCCACCCACGGTTACATACACATAAATACTATAACGAGACAATAGAGATACAAGCTAATGTAGACCAGAGTGGCCATACAAGTCTATAACTGCTCTACGTGATGTGGATGTGGATGGAAACTTTTAGGTTTATTTTCCCTCTTTCACTATATAATCTTAGCGCTGCCCATTCACTTTCATCCTTTCCTCACCCAATATGCTCAAAGCATTTCTCTTTTGCCTTTCTTTCTGTACAAGCAGGAATAATAGCAGTGGAAGTAGGAAAGAAAAACCACACTAAAGAAGCTCTACCTTTTCTCGCAAGCCCTAACTTCTTTTATGCTAGGTACGCACTATATAGCAAGAAGTATTGCTGAAAGATTTCTTGCGTGAACTCTTTCACCTTAAAAATTGACAACATCAATGATCTTTTAGTTGAGGTACTTTCGCTAGCGCTGATCGTGCGTTAAATTTGAGATAAATAAAATCTTTTTATTTTGATTTCGTGAATGTACGGGCAAAATGTTTTTAAAAAAGTACATTGATAGGTTCGGCGCATTTCAATTGGCATTTTTGATATAAAATAAGTGGTGTGCACCAAGGATTCCAATTAAAATTAAAATAAGTTATTCATAAAATAATTAAAATAATGTGTAAATGGGAGGATGAGACTGAAATTCAGGATGAGACCTGGCCTTTATAGTGTCCAGAAGGCTTACCGAATCGAAAGTCTGCTGGTACATAGCGGTAATTATTATTATATGATTCTTTAATCAACGGGCCCTGCCCACTTCTTAAACGGTAATTCGCATTTCTTTTTTTTTTGAATTTGAATTTTCAAATTCATGAGCGAATCATGATGACATCGTTCCGTGGGGAAATCTTCACCAGATTCACAATCGATTCCCTTTCAAGCAAACATCTTTCAACTGAAATTCGAAATATTTCGATAGTATGAACCAGCCATTGCTCCCTCTGCCATCCCATTTGGCCTCATTGGAAGAAAATATATTGAAAATGCTTCACATTTACCATGTGCATGTGTGCCTGTGGTGGGATCGCCGGCTTTTCTTCAACTGGAAAATTGGCTGCAGAACGTTCTGTGATTCCCTTCCTTTCCCTCTGTATGAAGCAGTACAGATGTGATCGGGATGGGAAGATGGTGACTGCTATGTGAGGGTGTGTGCGTGCGGGAACAATTTCAAGCTTCTCTCTTTTATAGAGAGACACATATGCTTGTATGCCACATACAAGTCTATAAAGGCTCACATCAAATTAAAAATGATCTTGGAGCTAAAGCTTTTGCATCAGGGAAGACTTGATCTATCTGAAAGACCGATAGAGTAGACACACATGCTTGTGTGGGTGTATATGTGATGGCATGAACTTCCTAAACTTCCCTCTTCTATTCCAATCTTGAAATTCATGAGTTGAGCTTGCAAAACAAGTGGATACAGTAATAGCTACTCTCTCCTCTCTCTCTCTCTCTCTGCTCCTCTGTTCGACCTCGGTTAGAGGAATCACTGCTTCTCTTGATCCTCTCCCTTTCTCTTCATCTCTCTTCCACACGCACACACATATCTACTCTCAGGTTCTTAATTCACAAACTTCTCCCAACAGTTTCTCTGCCCAACCACATACAAAAGCTATTATCTTCTCAGGATTCTAATTTTATGCAAGAAGAAAGGAGGCTGGGAATTTATAGAGAAAATCCATACAATTATGATTACATATGCATGTATACAATAAATTTTACATACAGATCCATATAGATACAGTGTGCAATATGGGTCAGTACTATTCATTGTTTCCTATTGTGAAGTAATGTGTGCGTGCGTGTAGAGGGATTAAAAGTGAAGAGCTTAGATTTGAATAAAGTTTTTCTGAAGAAGCCTGCTGTAATGGGACAGAGTAGAGAGAGGTGAAGGAAGGAAAGGAGAAGCTTGACTGGATAAATGATGGATTGAGAAAGAGTGAATAAATTACTTTTATGGGTTCCGGCCATGTGGGTAAACTGATTGAAAAATAGTATCTGTTAGCAAATGGAAAGTTTAGAGAGACTGAAAGAGTGACTATGGAGAATGGCTAGTAGTTTGGAGTGGAAAAAGTATACAGATGTATACCTCCCTTGTATAGTATGCATCTGTCCACATGGATGTGAGTGGAAGGATGTAAACAAAATGGGAAGTTGGGGATTCTTTGTTGGGATAATGGTGGAAATTGGACAGGAGAAAAAGTATGTCCAGATAGCGAGACACTTTTATTGCCGCCACTGAACCCTGAACCAGAGTGATAAAAAAGGGTCAAGTGACCTTAATTCTTAATCTATTGTAACGTACGCTTCCCGTCCATCCGATGCGTGTGTGTGTGAGAACTTCACAGGCATCTTCTTGTTGTACAATCCTCCCTCATCTATCTCTGCTATTCCTCCCGCGACCGATATAAAGTGCGTCCTGTTTGATGTCTGCCTTTGCGTAACTTGATGGCCCATTACATGCCATTTCCCAATTATTATCCTTCTCCCGCCTCACATCTCTCCTGACAGTCTCCATAGATCATACTCATTGTGTACTCCCTGGAGTCATACTTCATGTAGTATTTACCACTAGATCACGGCCTATTTACTCTCAGCATTATTAGCCAGCCACGTGCCGCCTTCATTCAGACTAATAATGTTTGCTACACCTTGCAAAAACCATTCTAATCATACTAATAAAATCCCACATTAACAGCACCATTAGCTTTATGTTTAATCAAAGCCACAAAACCCTCGTCATTCCTCTAACATTGTCCCAATCATGTTAGTGAATTCCCGCTCTATAATCATTAACCCTATCCTCCCTTCCCAGCAATGTAATTACCACGAAAGGCAAAGTTAATGCAGTTGGATAAGCTACTATCGTAATAGCCATCTCACCGCTCCTACCATAAGTTACATGCGAAGGGGTATAGAAGAGAGAGAGAGCGATTAAACTTTTTCTTCTTCCTTTCCTTTCACTATAGATCCGTGTGAGAGAGGTGATGTGATTGATAAGGAAGCCCCGACTCTCTCTCTCGCTGTCTACACGACACAGTTTTATTTCGTCTACACCGGCCCTGGAGCCTTAAAGGTCTGCAATTAAGCGGAGGCTTACAGCTGTTAATCCTACAAGCACACAACTAACTCTGCATGTGATATAAGGGAGCATAAATTGTTCTAGGACCATATAGAAGTCGACCTCATGGTTCTTTACAAGATGCAAACTACAATTGGGATCAAGTCCTTGTTTTCCACTCCACCAAAAACAGAGTTGAGAACACAGAACAACGACTAATACAGCAAGAGAGGAAGAAGCTTACATACGCATAATAAAATAGCCTATAAATACGCCCAGTATACTTACTTACGGTGGGGTGCCCTTTGATAAATTTTAAGTCTATGTGAAGCTTCATTTAATTTCGATTATAAAAGCTAGTAGTAGAGGTTCGCTGCCCCAACTTTCTTCATTCTTTTTCCCCTCTCTCACTTCTCCCTCCTACTATTTTGTGAAAAAATGAACTATTTTCCTTGTTCGCACATTCTTTTCACCCACCACTGCACCGTCACTGTCGTCTAAGAAGACTTGGTTGGAAGGGAATTTACTACTATACCACTGTAGTTCCACACTCATGCTCACGTATTCATTAAACGCCTTGCTTCGTAGTATTAAAGCAACGCACTTACAGGAGTAGGCCTGCGAATATAAAAATGCTCGTTGTAGCCACCACCCTATGGAGTAGAGCATTGCCATTCTAGTAACACGTCGTAAGATCTTCAAGGATAGACGGAGAAACAAAGTTTAATTTTCTAAAGAAATATTAATTTTTCGATCCCTCTTCCCTCCCAACCTTCTATTAGCTTTTGTGGGAGAAAACTTGCTCTTTTTCTCCCATTAGCGTCCTTCATAATATACTTACATTCATTTATTATAACTTACAGGGAGATTTCAATCAGAGCAAAGAATCTAGTATAGACTATTTAAATCCCCCAGCCATCCAATTTCATGCTCTTTGCCTTGTTCATAATAAAGATGTTCAGCTTTGCATACAAGCCTAACTTCAATTCATCAGAAATGTGCCATCCCCTTGTACAAGCACATTGTCATAATTAAGAAGATCGCGTTGTTATCCATGTGTGTACTACGTACGTACATTTACGTCCCAAGCTTATCCTCTGACCCAGTTTTTACATGTAAACTAAACAAGATGTTTGTGGAATACTCAATTGTTTTCTCTGTCCCTATTCCTACTATTGTAATCTTACCGTTGTAATTTTGGGTGGGAGCTTAAATGCTATCAAATGGAATGAAATTCCGCGAAATGGAACGAACTATTGTAACAAGCTGGTGTTTGATCTTAAGTTTGATAACGCAAGACATAGTGCTCCATGGGCCTTTTTTTCATCGCGAGATGTGGCTAAGATAGTAAAAGTTTTGTATGGAACACACTGTACGTTGGCAAATGCTTTGGATACACCATTCTGCCCTCACTTGCACTGAGCAATTTTGATGCACTTCAGCCAAGTACATTTGCATTTGTAGTAGATTATGACGCTTCCACTCCTACGTTTCTCACGTACTCATCACCAAGTATTTGTGGAGTGAAAAGCCAGTTTTAAAATATCACATGTGATATTTCTAAATTGCGTTTCGAGGCAGATGCTCTCTTCAAGTCGAGTAGTGCAAGTTAATTAGTAGTTGGAACCTAAGTATTGAATAACGAATAGATGAGTGCGTCTTTGTTTCCACGCACGGTGCTTGAAAAGCTCAGATCTCATGTAAGCTACAAGTAGGTTGGATGGAAAATGTTAGAAAATTGCTTTAACCGTATATATAAGTACTGGAAAAATCCACAACTATGTCATGCAATAACAGTGTGCTAACAAGTTACTGAAAAAAGTGAGACATTAGTTTACATAATACACTGGTAGCACATAGTCACCACGGCTGTACACGCGCCTCCGCTAATGCTGACTATGTGTGGTACTTTCCATTCAATTGGAAACTTACAGTGTTTGCCGTAGTGCTCACGTCCAAACGGAAGTAGTAATACAGTCTGCAGATGGGAACGAAACATAGTCAGGCGGTGTGTTTTATATCCCTAATTCCAATATATCTACACGTAACGGACTTGGCGCCGGAAGCAGAATAGTTCTGCACATAGACACATCCACACACATACTGCAAAAGGAAAACAGGGAAAGTCACAAAGGAGCATAGACATACAGAGCTGCATACTCACAGACGCTTCGAAGAGAAGATCAGTTTTGCGCGTAACAGGAGTTCCCTGTAGGCCTTTGCTTGTATTACTAGTGAGCTATCACCATTAATCGAGTATTCATGTTCCTACACATTTGTACTCTGGTAGGAGGCGGGAGGAAGAGGAGACAGTAATAGGTACTCGGGGAGTCATGTCGAGGTAACTCAGCGCACCATGCAAATTTAACGGCCCTTTTAGTACTCCACAAATTATTCATCCTCGCTCAACTTTACACCAAGCCGTACACACCCATGACTAATTTGACTATTTTTTCTTAGTTCTCCCCTCACCTACGTATACATACTCCAACTCCCTTTGATCCTTCCATATAATTTACTCTCTCCTTTGCCTCTTTTCTATCTGAGGAGGCTGCAAAAGAATTTACATCTCCCTCATGAGATTTGAGGTGGAAACTTGCTGCCATAAATGTAATTAAATGTGAACGTGCAGAAAATTGATGTCAAGATCTATTCAAAATCTTTCTCTCTCTCTTCTTTTGCCCCTCCTTGAGAAAATACGCGTATAATAATCATAATGGTAATAGTAGAATTCTAGTTAGCTGAAATACCATCCACTTAAAGTCTTCACAATCAGCCCTACGTGCTACGTTGAGAGTTGGGCTTTAATGAGGGGTCGTTCTTCAATACATACCTAAATGTGCTATGCATGTATTATAATTATTATATAATTATAAAATGTATAAGTATAGCTGTGGTTACATGCAGGCGTGTGTGTATATGTCTATGACAGAGGTGTAGGTTAGGATGATCCAATTAGCAGTCTGACCTTTGATGATGGCTATGGTGCACTGCTATATGCATAATAAATTTCTAATGCGACGGCATACATATGCACAGGACTTCTCAGTTTACTCTTCCACCCGTAGAAATATGACACCTTTTAATGAGAAGAAACTGTGACAGTTTGTTACTCTATCTGTCATGCTGTAGAAAGAGCTAAGGAACTTTCTCCACTCACACACCCCTTTTCCTGATAGTACCACCACATAAGGACTTACAATTCACGTCCTCGAGCCACGGCTGTGAGCTGAGTTGCACAGTACTGTCATTACAGTGAGAATGGAATGCCATTATAATCTTGGCCAGAGATTTTCATGATGGCTGTCGTATAGAAGAAAATGCATGAGGTCTAATATCTTGAATGGCTACTTTGAGAGATATGTGCATGCGTGTATGTATAGCTTTATGGGGACTTTAGTAAAGGGACCATTTAAAATCTCGCTATGTAACGACAACGGCCTCACAGTATAATTCATGACTTCATTGTGGTTCGCAGGTTTTTTCTCCTGACAGGCAAGCAGAAAGGCATGTAGACCGAGCTTACACAGATGAGCACCTCTGTCCCTCTCCATGCCGTTATTCCCTTCGTCGTGAAAATATTCATTGGGGGAAGACTCGAGCAAGGAGACAAGGGAAGCGTTTTCTCCTTCTCGTTGTCCGAAAAATTAATCTGTTTTCTTCTAAACTCTGCACTGGAGGCAATTTTATCTGGAACCATCATCATTTTCTAGTGGAATTTTTGAGTGTATGTGATATGCAACTGCTGCACTCGTTACGCTTCGCTCCCTCTTACTTTTCTTCCCCTTTTCTTATGCATGAAGGAATCTGCACCGGGTGTGTGTGTGTGTGACTTTTAAATGGGAAAAAATCTTCCACGCATATGCACGTCATTCATGTTGGAGGGTGGTTGTAGCGAGACAAAGATAACCTTTGCTTCACGGAGCGGGACGGGAGTACTCTGTGGTAGCACCACCATCATGATAATATTCATGCATATTTGATGCATGTGTAGCGTAAAAGTCTGTGTCCATAGGAGATACAGGTGATACCATTGAAAAGATTGTAGTAGCAGGACTAGCTCACTGTAGTCTATGATGGAGTTTCCAACCGAGTTGGCATAATAAATGAAGCTAAAGTTTTAGAGGGTTGGAACTACACAGCAAGACTCCCCATTTCGGTCATCATATTAGTTCATGTAGAAAGGTGAGGGTAGGAGAGATAGAATTTGAGATTTTAATGTAAGAGTTTAGGAGGGTCGGAAGAAGAAAACACCATTAATTTATCTTAATAGCTCTTGAAAAGAAGTCAGCATGTGCGGAGGGAAAGGAGGGGAAGACGGAGGTTTAATCCACATAAACAATAAAAAGGAATAAGATGTGCAGAAAATTACTGCTAACTTTTTATGGCCCATCATTTACTTCGCCTTTCCCTAACTGTAGACACTTTTACCATCCCAAGTCCTTCTTTCTCTTTCTCTCCCCTTCACAGCTGGTCCGATAAGTTCCATGGTCACACATGTATTCCGTTCTGGACATTCACGCATAAAGTCAATGCATACATATACCAAAATATAAGCCTGTTCACATCATCACTCCAAAACACACGCGTGTGTACACAAGCATACACGTTGAAGCTCAACATTTTTATTTCGAATTTCTAAGCCAATTTTTGGATGATTTTGACTTGAGCTACATCAAAAAAAGCCCCCAGGTCTCTATTTTTTGAAGTGGAATCTAAAACCTCTATATCCTCAAAACTATGTAAGTTATTCAGTGTGAAAGTTGTAAACCTTCAGTTGGCTCACTCTGGGTGAGATCCAATTGATAAACTGGAAACATTATGGATGTATACTACTACGTGGCGACCCTCGAAAATATTTTCTTTATCTATTAGCACTATATATAGGCAAAGGTTTTTCAAATTATTGCCCTAACTCGGTGCTATTCGGCTGAGGTTAGCTATAAAATCCTGTAGCCTTATACAGAAATAACAATCTCAACCTCTACAACACCTGCTTTCTTCTCCATCCTTCCAATGGTCCATGAAATGAGTTAGTTGTGCTCATGCTCCTCACACTATATCATCAGGTTATCGCTCAACACTTCAAACTGATAAAAAGAAGCGATTTTTTGGCAAAAAAGAGTAAGCACGATAAGGACCGCACTCAGATGCGTATATAAAACATCGCCACGTACAAATATGCATCCGTGAAACAAAGGAAGTATGCATTATTGTGCACGATACTTGCGCCAGTCTCGAGCTGTACTGGCTTAGAACCTTTGGACTGCCAGGATGCCAGCGACTAGCCAATTTATAGGTAGGTAATTTCCTCTTTGTTTTTTTTTGTCTCGGCATTGAACGGAGAGTGAAGAGAATTTCATTTATGAATGGCTTTCCTCGTTACACCAGGACAGTCGGGAAGATAAAGATAGAGACGATTCACATAAATAGCTTCTGTGTACGCATCATATACTCCAGATTTTCCCTCCTGTCTTCTTCCTCCTTCTATTCTTCCGCTTGCTGTTGTTGCTGGAGTGAGTGGAAAGCACAAGCCTATCGAGGAGAATTATGCGGGAAAGAGAGGAACATTAAAAATTTCATCATATACACAGCATAGTGTGGCTCGTAATGGATGTACATGTGGCTGTGGAAATGAGCTTTGGAGGACTATTTGGGAGTTATAGGCGTATAGAAGAGGACGTGATCCGTATAAATATACATTATTATGTCACATTCATGAAATGAACTGCGGAATAGTTTTGTTTTTTTCACTGTCAAGCTAGCGCTTTAGCTAGAGGTACATATAGCCCACCGTTTTCATACTTCTATGGTTAACATCCTCGACTCTTCCGCTTACGCACGCACACGCACCATGAACTAAGTAGTCTTAAAACTATCCTCCAAGTTGAGGACAGAAAAACCGCGGGAAGAGGATCGTTTCTCGCGGAGTGTGGGATATCTTTTCGATGTGGAAATAAAGAAACTAAAGTTTATTCCCAGCGAGATTCAAATACCTTCCCTCTAAAGCCATTCCGCACATACCCCGGCCCCCACATAATATCTATTGGGCCTCAGCCTCAAGCCGTTTCCCCAGTCGTCCTTACATATACCGTATTCTTTAAACCACTTCAATCGAACTCCGTCGTCACACAACATGTACACCCCGTGCTATTTTTGCGCACAGCGCTCCACGTACAAGTAGTGCTCGGACTCATTAAAACTCTTAACTTCAAGCATATTAAATTGCCTGCTCCGTCGCCAAACGACCAGTCACCCGCGAACTATAACTCCTCACAGTGTGGATTCCATTCTATACTCTCTAACCCACTCAGGACACTCGCTACGTTGCTCACAGCCTCGCTTTACGAGGAAAGGGCGCAGTTTCCTATAAGGTCTATTGGCAGCGCAGAATCAACAAACGTTCTCCGAAGCAGCCATCCGACAGCGCCCGAAGGCATATACAGGGTGTGCCAGCTTAAGGCATACACTTCGTTTCGTGAATAACTTCCGACATTATTCGCGGGCTGTAGCAAGTTTGAATACAAATTCTGAACCTAGAATGTAGGGGTCTTTTGTTGATCTAGCCTACAATAAAATCACTCAACAATTGGCTGAGATATTCGAGCTTAAAGAAAAAGTTTGATTTTAACTTTTTTTTAGGGGTGTTTTCAGTTCATATTTAAAACTTTGGAGCCGTATTTCTCCTAAAATACTGATTGTACAGACTTGTAGATCACATTGGCCGAAAGCTGAGACTTCAGCAAGGGTGAAAAATTCAAAATTTCAGGGATTTGGATTCTGGATTGGGACTACATCTTGCATTCGCATGGACTAGGATTTTAGAATCCTAGGAATAAAATTAAGTTTCGAGGATTAATACATAGAGCATGGATTATTTATTTGAAACGGAAGGATTATGGATTACGGAATAAACTAAAGTGACACAATTGGCATTGAATTGTGGATTATTCCGCCTTCAATTAATCAGGATTATATTACGGCTTAATAAAACTGTATGACTAGTGCTAGAACAACGTTCTAAAAATGCAAATACATGAAATTCAAACGTTGGAATGCATGGTGAATTGGGAATGAAGAGCACATGCAGACTCTTGGGCAGATTTCCGTCAATATCCGGGGTGAAATATGGAACTGGATTGTGAACCATAATTCACAGTTGGATTAGGAATCCAATGGACAGGTCAGGTGGAATGGGATTTGGAATACAGATTTTTTCTTATTACAAATTGGATTAGAATTTGGATTCCAGAATATTGTGGAATAATCCAATTCCTGGATTTTACACCCTTACTCATAAGCCAACGGACTTTAAGGCCCGCAGCTGAAGAGCGAATGCTTTAAAATAAAGGATAAGGTGTTGTTGGCAATGAGCAGGATTTCCAGTAACCTTTCTTCTCTAAGCAAGCCTTAGTTTTCCCTCATTTGGAACGCCCTGTATAGTGTTGAAATAAGTTGTGTGCCTGTTGGAGGCGTTTTCTATAATTTAGATGAGAATTAGAGACACATTAGAGTCAAGTTATGATCTTGCCATGACACAAACACTTAAAAAACAAATCATCAAAAGAGCTCCTTCTCTTTTTGCCCTTTCTCTCTCTCTCTCTACTGCCTTCTTTCCAATAGTTCCCTTTCTCACTTGGCTTTCTTTCTCCTTTTCTCTCCACGTAAGTTTGAAAGTAGATTTTTCATTTGACGCTTTTCTTTCTATACTAAACTTCAGCCTCTAAGCTGTACAAATTGTGCGCATGGACACATACATATTACTTGGGAAATGAAGGGCGGGGGGAGAATTATTGTAGAGTCAACGGCGTTTGTTGTTAGTGTGTGTAATTTTGGCTGGGTCCGTGTGTCACGTCTTCATTACATTTTCACTTGTCTTCCATTTTAACGTTCTAGCCTTTCTAGTGTACACGGCCATTTAGCTAGCTCAACCACTTGGGTCAATTTATGGGGGCAGAAGGGAGCAGTTATAGTTTGTCTTCCTTGTAATGATAATTATATTGGGAAAGTAGAGGAGAAGAACCGGATACAAAAACTGCTATGACTTTATAGCCAAGTGTTTGACATAGGGATGATCAGAGTAAGATAAAGGCTCCAAGTAGTGTGTCTAGTTTTGGACAATGGCATATATTATTATTATTACCATGTATATAACGACCCACACTTATTTTCATCTCTTTCTCTTGTTCTCTGGCATCTTTCTCAGTAGCTGGACAAGTGACACTCCGTATCCCCTGTATTGTACTTATATCTATATATGCCCCCTTATTTCCTAACTTATGCTAATCATAATCATGCAAGTCGGTCCTATGATAATCACATTCCGGACATAAGGATTCGTACTGTCCGGATTGGTCACTTGTCACTGGCTTGGCTTTAGTTTTGCTCCAATAAAGTGCTCCCCAAAAGCCCTAAAAAGGATCTATTCGCCCCAGTGAAGAAGGCAATTATTTATCAAAGAAATAAATCCTGCTTTTAAAACTGTATCGCTCTTTGGAGACTCCGGCATATTGTTTTGCCGTCATCCCCGAAACGGGCATCAAATTTTCGAGGTGACCAAGCGCCACAAAGTCATCTGTGATTATAAGTTACTATTGCTTCATTTTGGCCGTCCTCTCAATCCTTGTGTCAAAGTATCTCCTTTGATCGTTGGGACGTAAGAGAACCAGCTGGTAGGGATAGCGTTGAAATACAAGGTGACTTCAGTGATGAAAGGTGGGAAGGGTTTCTCTGTAACAATTTTGAGGCAATCGCCTGCTCTGAGTTGAAATTTCCTAATTCTTGCTTCCAGCCCGCATGGCTTGGACACATGAATGAATCAGGCTTACCAATGTTTCCTGAATTAACAAAATTTGACTGTTTATGCCGTCCACTCAGTTATAGTGGAAATCATATCTATTCTTTTCACTAATACTGCGCCTTACTGCTAGATTCCGTCCAGAAATGAACAAATTCTATTCTGTTTTCTCAGAATTATCTGCAGGGCCAGAATAAGTTTAATTACTTATTTGGGCAATATGCATGGAGTTGCATGATTGGATACGAAGATAATGGGCCATGTGGAATGCCATGAATGTAATACGGCTGTACATTTAAAGGATTTTAAGGGTCTGCTGATGACGGATAAAAATACACATGACTTTGGGATTCAATGGTATGTGTAATTTGAATCTTACACTAAAGCAAAGGCATTAGATTGAGTTCAGATTGAATATCCCTGCGGAAAGATTCATGACGGTTTATAATGAGCACATTAAAGGTTGTATTGCTCCATGAAATGATATTGATACGGAAGTGGTTAATAAATAGGGCCTATCAATAGCACAAAGGAAATTCTTGTATGATCAAGTACACGCACCCAAACAGACTCGCATACGCACTAAGTCATACATGTATACGGACTCAAGACAAAGAGAGAAAGAGAAGAGGGAAAGGGAGAAGGCAAATTCGAACCTGTCAGAATCGGTTGGTTTCTCAGGCTGTACCCACATACACACTGATTTGGCAGAGGTAAAAGGAAGAGGAGGTAGACCATCCGGAAATCTTACAACTGGTTTTCCTAAGCTCTCTGTATCTGCTATTGATTATGATTTATGATCGGTATCAGTCCCGCTTCGCTTGTTTTCTTCTACTTCTCTGTCTCTACACAGAGTTTTAGCTTTCATTTTCACCGCGAAAGAGAACGATACCATACCTTTATTCTATTGTGTGCCCTAGTGTGTTTTCATTTAGCACATACACAAGACTCCCGGTATCGACAGTGACACATTATTCCTTCCACGTAAAGCAGTAGAACTACGTGCATACAGACGTTTGTTCAACATTAGGATCGTGAGAGAAATTTGGTTAAGACACGGAAAGGGCTGACACTAAAATATCACAGTTCTTAGCCCACTCCATACATTCACAGGTCAATTAGTTCCATTTACACTCAGCCTCACATCCACATTGAACATTGTAACGTTGGTTGTATGATGGAGCATTGAAGCTTATATGCTGTGTTCAGAACAGACGGGACGACAAGTTCGTTTTTAACACATGGCGCTTCCCAAGAACGAGGTGATAGCAAAGTAAGTTTGATCCCAATTTCATTCCCATCCGTGTGAGCATGGCACTTGGGACAGGAGAGGAGTCTGTCGAGGACATATGTGCCTGTACTTTGACCCTGAAATTAATGACTGAAACGTGAAAATGGCTAAGAGCATGAGGAAATTCATTGGGCAAACATGTGAGCAACTCTTGATCTCTTGTCCTCGCATCAACCTCCCACCGTCTGTGTACTTGCCAATAGTTCTCTCAGCTTTTCTCCTTGGAAAGTATTAGGAAAGGCGCACATACACGCACGTAGATTTAAAACTGAAGTAAAGAAGCGACTTAAATCCTTTCGGAAGTTGTGTGAGTGTGGGTGTGTTTACGGTACTATGTCCTAATGCTCCTATATACGTGCGTCTGTGTGACCATCCCATAAAGTTCAATCCCACTCCTGTTGGCAGTTCCTGTTTGGAAAGATTAATCTTGAAATCTGAAGAGCTCTTTTGCGGTGTGATTCTTCCTGAGTATATTTCTTGCCAGCAGGCATTACAGTTCCTCGACATCCTTACTCTTAAACTATTTCTTACAGCCTTGTCAAATTTAAAGTTTAATTGGATACATGATGAGCTCATGAAGGTTACGTAAGATTTAATGGGCGATTAGCTTTAATTTTTAATTTGATCCCAAGGATAACAGAGTATGCGTGGCCTTTTTAAACTCACCGCGAAGAAGGAAGTCTCTCATTTTCTATCACATTCCACCCCATTCAAAGTTCCCCTTGTCAAGTAAAAACCTCACGCATCCAATGTCATGGTGTACTATTTACATTGAGTCACATAACGACACAAACAAACTAAACTATCATCATACCACAGGCGTGGAGAGCTTTTTGTTCAACTCTTCTAGTTCATATAGAACTACCTTGGAGAGTACTAGTGCGGCATAAAATCTTATTGAACTTACAGATGTCACCTCCAAGTAGTCCCTGGCATACGGAATGTAAGGATTGAAAGGGAAACTTTTGTTGCATCTACGGTAGATCGTGGATGTCTGTGTGTGCCTGTGACATAAGACGGATAAAAGTTTGAGAGCTTAGAGGAAAGATTCCTTGTCGTCGTCGTCTTCTTCTTCTCTCTGCTCCTCACTACCACTTCAACTACCAACCGTCTAATTTCCTAACCTTCCATCCGCGTTTTTTTTTCAACACGCCCAAAGATTCCCGCTGAGTCTTGTCTATGCAAAATGAACGACTATACGACAAGTTTTCCTTCTGCCCACTACAGCTGCTGCTAGTGAAAGTTGATGTAGGAATGAAAGCCAATGAGGTCGTCCTTAGACAGAGTCCCCGCGGCGTAATTGAAATGCCCTCCCTTTTTCTCTTTTTCACTGGCCAAATATTTTACAATAAGGCCAACTCCCCAGCTCTCCTATACCCCTCCTGTTAAATGCAAACACAAATGACTCAAGTCATGCTTTATTTTCTGTGATAAATTGGATTCAGTCTTTTATGGCCATCGGAGCCATAAAATATTTTATGTTCACATTTTCTTCTATTTCTCCAACTTCTTGCCGCGCTGGGAAGTGAAGTGACGGTGGCGGAAATGCAGCCACTTTTCTGGCTTTACTTCCCCTAGTCTGTCATCCGGGCTTGTGACAAGTTGTTGGTACAGTTGCAAATTGGGAAATAGATTTAGTGACTGGGGATACATCGCCCATACTGGAAAGTACTGAAAGTGTGGGTGTATGTGTGCGATTGACGGCAAATTTCAATTGTCAGCAACACTCTGGGGGCATTCACTTGGCAAACAAATGTTACAGAAGGAAGAAAGATTTTCGAGAACATATTAGGCACACCTGCCATTAGGAATTTGGGTCATCGTAATATGAGAAGTAGTATGTGACACGATAATTCTTCTGTCGGCTATTTCACCAAGCTGGAGGATATTGGAGGGTCTTCATGACTGTGAATTAAGTAGCTTGAGTGCACTGCACCATTGTCTCTTAACTTGGCAAAAGCATGTGTTATGTTTGCGGCGATATGTCCAATATTCACTTCATGCCTCTTTGAATTCCACTATGTCTCTCCTGACCACATTTGATAGGTTAAGGGATCACATTTCCCTTAACGTGAAAGTGAAAGCTTCCCCAAGAGAGAAAGAAATGAAGCAGCTTGAATCGGATTCCTTCCATTTAAACCCTCTTTTCTTTCTGTCTACACCGTATCTCAGACGCATATGCCCTGGATACAACGTTCAAGGGATATGAACGGGATTATTTGTCCCAATTGTAAGTTACTTTGTATGAAGTTTCTTTCAGATTCTCCATTACAAGTATTATACAAAGAATGGTCTATGTGACAGTGTGTGGGCCATAAGAGAATACAAGAGTATCGTATTTTATTTACAGTCCATTTGGACGCGTCAAGCTTACAACAACAACAACATTTTCTTCATAACTTCCCTCTTGTTATTACTCCCCACCAAAAGAAGAGGATGATGGGCCAAATGCAAAAGCTGAAAAAAGCACAGATTACTCCCGTGACTTTGATGGAATGGCTTTGAATAGTTTCAGACTGAGCGGACGTATGTGTGTCATGATGGAGTAATACTCCCGTTAGTCAAGCCTGTTTGTGTGTAAGGAGCAAGTTTTTAGATGTGGGACTTAATAGCACAAAGTATATGTTACGTGTAATAATAGACAGTCCCAATGTGCTAAGTAGTGTGGAAAGGGGAAAGAGTATTTACAGAGGCGAAACACGAGGAGTAATACAGTGTACTTTGACTCTGCAGATGGTCTGTTCATGCCTAAGTGGGAAGGAAGGAGGAAATCTCATTCTTCCTGGTCCCTGATCTTCAAGTTGATGATGGCCTGAGTACCTTATCTTGTCCTCATAGAGCAAGGCGAACGAGTACAACTCTCACCCGCTTTGGTCCACTACAAGAAAACTTTTCTTTTAGTCTTTCTCTCTGTCTTCTGCTTAATTCCCTCCATTGAGACTCGTCCTTTTCTTGTTATTATGCAGATTTGTATCATTGAGACTCCAACTTTTGCATTCCCTTTTAATTTTTACGCGTAACAAAACTTCGCTCCATTCAGCAGTATAGCAGCATCACAAGTGAATAAAGGGAATGCCGTAAAGAGACAAAGTTAACCACAATGAAAGGGAGTGGAAATGTCAAGCTAAAAGTCTCAGCATTATCCCATAATTATCTGTTGCTTTTATGGTTTTTAGTTCAAAGTCATTGAACCTTGGCAGCTTCAAGCACGGACCTGATGGTTCTTGCTCCTTTCGTGTCATTCACTCCCGTTTTCCTTCCACGTTTGCTCGAGAGCAAGAGTCACTAATTAAGAGTAGACATAAGGATTGTAAAGGGATGTATTTTTGGAAGCGAGGTGTAATAAAATCCATTGGCAAACGTGGGTATACTTATTTGACAGGTTTGCCAAATGAGGGTCATTGGTCACTGGTGTTTTATACCAACAAAGGCTGTTCTCGCTTATTTTTCTTCCTCCACACTCATCCTCGTACAGAAAAGCCACTGCCATGCATGCACTTTCCGATGAATAAAAGCTGTCCATTTGGACTGTTACACGTTACACAGTGCGTGTACATATACACAACGGTTCAAACTCCTCTCTGCATCTGTTGGCTTTCCAGCAGTTCTATGGCAGTAAAGTAGTAATGAGCCAAAGACTTCTTTTCAAATGTCACTCAAATGTAGCAATCTGCTGGAGGCTCGTTCGCTTTTGTTACACACAAAAAATGCAGCCTAGCAAGGCTAAATTTTACTCGTAACATTGAGCTAGATTCAGCTGAAGGACCTTCGGTATCATTGCGGGACTTTCTCACTGCAACTGAGCCAACTTAAGCTAACTTAGCCCGTAGAAAGTTGAATAACTCTAGTTCCACATTCCTCCGCAGTGAGCCGTGACAGATAGCAGCTGTGGGAGCTACTCACACATAATCCCAACTCCTTTCTCTGACTTGTTCTTTGTGATCACACACATTCACAACAGAGCTATATGATGAGAGAGAGAGATAAATCTAAGAGGGAATCACTCGGACCGGAAGTAATCCTCGTCCAATTCTCTATCGATTCTCTATACATCCACATCTTACAACTATCCCATAGCCACTGGTTCCATACCGCCACTGGAACCACTGGTTCCACACAGGTCACTCATCTGTCTCAATCCAAGACACTACTGGATGGAGAAGCTGGAGAGGAAAAGAAAATATTAGAAAGGTTCAATCGAGAGAATCGCTTCAATCGTAATGAGCTTGATGGGTGATAAGAGAGTGTCATTGGTTTGTGCTCATTCAGTTCACATTTTTGGTGGTCGAGAAATTATTATCGAGAGAATTTAACCCTGAGCAATCCCTCGGATGTATTTAATTCACAGTAGATTACACAGGTAGCGGAAGGGAATTGAAAGGGAATGTGATTTTCGGAGAGTCAGACAGAGAGAGGGGATGGAGAAATTGGCAAAACAAAAGTTGCCATTTTTCTGCGCGACTGCTTTCATGTGAAGGGATGCTGCGAAGAGTGAAGAAGCAGGGTAATAAAACCAGGGAGACAGAGCGACACATAAAGAGAAAACTGTGTGAGAAATGTATGGGGTACGAAGCATGATGTTTCTGTAGTACTGTAGTTGAAGCAAAGTGTGGTAAGGATGAATGAATGTATTTGACTCTTCTCGTCCTTTTTCAGACCGTATGTGAGGATTGTACTAGTGATGTGGCCGAGCTGAAAGTCTACCAAAGTCCGTCTGAATGCATGCATATGATGATGTGCTTGTAGTTGGCACTACATGCGTCTGAATTTGAGGCCTTGCCATAGGACGCAACGTTTTCATACTTAAAGGCAGCGCATGACCGTGTGCCTGTGTGTGCATAAGGGAGCCCTTGTGGATCGATGTCGGCAAGCAAGTCTCTCTCACACTCCGCTCCGTTCCTCTCTCTCTCACTCTGTCCGTTGACTTTCTCCAGACTTTCCCCACCGCTCAACTTGAGAAATCCTGGCCCGGCATTTCTCAGTTCACTCTCACTACGCCTTTGGTGAGGACGCTTCAAAAACAAGCTCTCTTTCGTCGCATTTCTCATAACTGTCTTCTGCACATCTGGATTTCTCAAGCTTTCTCCCTCCTGCAAGCGCATCTTCACATGCCAAGGCAGTCATTGACTCCTCTTGAATTCTCAACTCAAAGTGATTGTAAGACGGTAGGTATTTATATTGAGAAATCCGAGATACAAAAGTCACACGTACAAAGTCCTGCCCAACTTCTCGCACACTCAAACAATCTGACCTGCTCGACATATATCTTATAGTGTGAAGTTAAACTTCCTCCTCGGTTCCGTGTCATTGTGAGAGTGCAGTAACGGAAGAGAAATAACTTGGAATTTCGAATGGCTCTTGGTCTAATTTACAACTAGAAAATAACCAAGAATAATTTTGCATGAATTATCACGTTAACAACGAGTGAAAGTGATGATAAGCATAGCTATACTATTTGAAGCAGTAACAGTGATCTTGTGCTACAGTAGCTGTTGATTGTGTCTCCTGTAGTATTTCAAAGGCTGAACTTCCAACAGTTTTCCCTTTACTGGAATAATTCTCTGAGGAGAGAGAGAAAGTATTCCCCAGCTTGGCTCAATCAACTGGACGAAGCTTTGATTGGAGGCTGTGAATGCTAAAGCACTCTGATGGAACTCAATGTGTTTTAGAATGTAAAAAGAAAGACGTCAGCAGTGTAGATTTCACAACAGTAGTAGTGCTCACATATGAAACTTTCCCCCATAGAGAACAATTTAACTCCACTGAGAGGATAAAATCAAATAAATTGTTCCATTTTTAAGGGGAATCAGCGGAAACCCAAGCTTACGCAGCAGTGCCAAGCTTACGTCGCCTAGGGTAAGTGAGCCACATAAATGATTGACTATTTCCCCTCAATTTATTTGGTAAACAAAATATTCATCTTTTCTACTCACACCTACCTGTAGTGAGTCTACGTATTTGTATTGGAAGCACCACATCTTCCGCGTGCCATGTACTACACTGAGGATAAGAGGTCATTGGATATTTGAGACAAATTTGAGTAATTTTTCATCATAAGAGAATTCAATAAAATTCTGTAGGAATTAATGAACCAAGCCTTTTTCAATGGATTCTGAACGACTGGTAGCTTGCTATCAATTCAAATTAAATCCTACTTTCCGTCGCTTCATTCTTCCCCTCTCTCATCATCGCTATTATCGTCACCATCATGATCATGATGCTAGCCGCAAACGAGCTTCCTCACTGCCAGCATAGTTCCACTATAACTGAGCGCACCATTCTTTTTTTTTTATCTATTAGTCTTCTCTTCACCATCGCAGCCAAGGACCAAGCAATTTCATAAACGAATTTCAAAAATCCCCATAATCCTATCAGTTGCCACCAAGTTTGCATGGCTAACGATGAGACTACTTAGTTTCCAACAGCTCTACTTTTTTGCCCCTTTCCTCAGGTCAGGCGACCAACAGTGAGTTTTTCTGTAAACTTTGTGGGGTCTGACAGGGCTTCATTTCTGTGGGAAGATGCCATGAGGTGCAAACTTGCGGTTGATTACAACGAGACAGACTGAGAGTAAAGAGAAGGAATGAATCGCTCTTGGGTTTCGCTCGACTAGTTAAAAGAGACGCAAGCCCAACTGCTTCTGAAAAAAAAGTCCGCTTGAGGCTAGAATGAATTACTGAGCTAGGTTTATTTGATGTTGCTACAAAGCAAATATACAAAACAATTGAGTCTTCCGCAGACCTCCGTATCTGATTGTTGTTGTTGTGACTTGGTTTTGTTAGTGAAGCGAATGAGCTGTCGTCAAAAAGGACGAACTTGATGTCACCCCAGGATCTCCTTTTGTTTAAATCCTCAATTTGTACATGTAGCCATGGGTTAATCCTTTGGATATAATCATCAATGGGTAAATTAAGTGGTCGTAGCACATTGAAAGAGAGACTTCAAGCGTTTATAATTATCGCAATCCATGCGACAGAGCTCAGTTATATAATTTACAAACGGAATACTATATGGAGATGTTGTGCTGCAAGTGCCCTGATTACAGTTTGCACAACGATAGTATCACGCTAAATTTAAAATAAAAATCAGTTTCGTTTAATCAACTTGGTTTATCTTGATTTTGATATGAAATGTGAATTGAGAGCGAAAACGAAGGAGATGAGACGATGCTAAAAAGATCTGTCATCTGTTTGGAACAGCTCGTATTTCACAGATTAGATACAAGTGAACACAGTGGCCTACTTAAAACTGCAGTCAAAAGCTTTCACATTCAATACGCTGTCAACTGGTTCTTTGAGCAGCACGGCCTCTGTAGCATTCTCACTCAATTCACAACGTAAATAGCTCTGCATAATAGCAACTCACAAAGGGAAGACAGCATTGAAATTGAGGATGTAAATTGAGAATGTAGTTATGTTGTGTGTACGTCCTGGAGAAAAGACAATGTCAAAATGTCATCTGTCCTCATGTAGTGAGAAATCTAAGGAAGAGCTGACGGGACGTTAAGCTCCCCTTAAGATCTTCCTCTATTTATTCATAATGATGATGATGATTATTATGGCGCTTATGCAGCTAAATTCAGAATGAGCACATGGGCAAAGCTACTCCCTCCTATGTTTCATGTGTTAGGGGAAAATAATTAAGTGGTCGAGATGGCTTATGGCCCGTCATCATTATGCACCGTCACATAACAGACACATTAAGTCAGCTGCTTCTTCTTCTCAAAGCAGACTGGCGCTGGCAAACCAGAAATAATATATCTGTGTGAGGAGAGTGTATGTTGAACATGTCAAGGCAGTAGTAGAACTGTCTCGTTCTACTTTAAAGATTTACGTAGGTTAACTTATATATAAAGACAAACTCTTATTATTGTATGCCTGAGATATGTGCCAGTTTGTAAAATAGTTACTGCTCAAGTCACTGAGGACAAGGGAGCCAGGTCTTGTATATAGATGTATAATGATTTATCTTGTGACTTTACGTGACAAGAAATTGGAATTGTCTCAGCGATAAAGAATACTTAAGCCGCACCTCTTCTACACGTATACTCCTCCGCAGTGTCCCTAAGAATGGTGTATGGTCAAAGTTGTACCGCAGGGACAGAACGTGGCTTCTGTTTTACGTCCACTTTATAACAAAACGCGCTCGTCTTCACTCATACTCACCTTCACATACCCATTCATACTCTGTAATATAATAGGCTCTTTTCACCCACGTTGACCGAGAAAAAGTCGTTTCACTATTCCATGTTACGTGAGCTGAGTTGGGATGAATTCATAGGAATTAGCAGTGTCCTTAAATTAGATTTGAAACTAACAAAGTCTTGTCTTTGCGTGTCTTTATATGGTAAGATGAAAAATCTTTAATTGGAACGTGCTTGAAATTCTTAAAGTCCCTCCGCATGCAAGTCATCATCAAGGGGGACAACAACAAGTTTTCACATGGTTCCCTGATACGCAGCCGCTCAGATTAAGACTTTTTAAACTAGAGGACCACTATTGTTATACTTAATTAGAAAATATGTCTGTTCTAGGGTTTAATGGAATAACAAAGGAGGGTCGTAAGTGCTTGGGGTCCACTAACAATCGTGGAGCCTATCCTGTGACAGTCATTGTAGGAATTCCGTTTCATGATAGAGGAAAAGAGGCCCGCAATGTCAGTTTCAAGACAAAAATATTCGATTCGTTTTTTACAATTTGATCACTTCATTAAAACTACGAAAGTTTTTCGTATTGTAGTACAAAGTAGAAGGTACGGTATGATATCACGTTACGAATGTGGGCTACCACTATTGAATAACATTAGCTCACAACAGATTACATTCGTATGATTCGTCTGCGAGGTGATTATGGTGTTGAGATAGAAAGAGAGGTTTGTTCGTGAAAAAGACGGAAGTTGGGAGGAAAGTTACGAAACTAGAAAACGACGGAGGAGTGTGGTGGATTGAAAATGCACAGGGAGGCTTTCACTCGCATCTCACTCCGCAGTAGCATCGAGTTGGAGAGAACTAATATGCACTAGTTCCACGATTTCTCTTAAGACACCATTGAGAGAGCGTTTACATGTGACTGGGCGATGATAATGCTTCCACTCTCTTCGCGCGTAACACACCTTGATAGAATTCCACAGAGAGGAGAAAGTAAAGAGAACTTGTTCTTCTCAACAACTCGCAGTAAAAAGGGATGCACTAAAAACGGAATATATTCCCAAGTGTTCTTACCCCCTTGACTTTGACATATTCAAGTGGCCATTATTATTATTCTTGTTATTATGAAAACCTTGGAGAAATCCTGTCGTAAATATGATACTTAATTCCACCAAAACAAATTTCTTCCTTTGCGCAAAAATAAGGCTGAATGATGCAAATAATAAAATAATAAATAAATAATAATGAATAATGTTTATTTAAGTTGAACATCACCTTGGGTAATCTGATCAGTGTGCCTTCGTGTGGGTTGGCTAATGTGAATGCATTTGCATTGAGAAAATGTACGGAGAGAGAGGACATGAATTTAAATAAACTCTGAGATGCGGATGACTGGAAGGAAAAGGACAATGATGATGTAAATACAATGGATTAATTTCAATCGGATTTCTCCTCGAGGGTGGTGTCCTTGAATTTCATAAGGGAATTAGCATTTTAACAGCTTCTTCCTCCCTGCCTCACCCGCACGTGCCCCTTTGACAAATCAAATCCTACTGTGCACACTGATAATGTCATGTACATTCATCAAGATGTGTGCATCAATTGCTTTACTACTACCACGCTGAGCTTGAGTAAAGTCTCTCGGGCTCCGAAACTCCTTTCTCCTAATGCTCCCCATTGTGATCTAAGTGTGCGGACCTTTTGAATTAAGAAATTCAGAGCGAAAGGGTCTTGTCGTATGTGTGTCTGTCTGTGTAACTCAAGCAGACAAGGCTGAATAGGATTTCTCCTGAGGGCCGTCACCATGCATAGACACACACAAACACTACCTACCACCCACCACTTCAGCTACATTCAAATTTATCCAGTTAGCAAACAGTGTAGACATAAGTACTTAGTGCGTGTGCGTCTGTACATCCTTGGCTGCTGTAACCTCTAATGCATATACTAGGCCGAGGGAAAAAAGTTATGGTGGAAGAATGGTTTGCATAAATAAAAGTAAATTGATCCCAGGGTAAGATGCAAATACTTTATAGGGCTCTAAATTGAATCCCTCTTCACTTTATTCCAAGAAGGAATGAAAGGTTCAAGGAATAAGAAGAAGATCCCCTACTAAAGTACCGGGCTAAAAGATCTATCGACCTCTCTTTCTCTCTCTCTCTCTCTCTCCCTGCTTCTTCTGCCTCCTCCTCCTGCTTTTTTTCTCCTACCGACTGTTACTCTGCCAAAATCTCCCCTTTTCTATTGTGTTCATGCACACAGAGACACACAGGGAGCATGTATTTGTTAGCAGATTGGCAAATGCAGGAGCTACTTTCCGTGTTGTTGGCGTTACTAGAATTTCGTTGCTACTGCTGCAGCCGATTAGAGCTCTTCGCTCCTCTCCTCGCACTCTTTCTCTTGCTGCACAAAGTAAAAGGACTCAAGTGTTCAATCTAACTCACTCCTTTCTCCATGTCATCAACTTTTATATCGTTTTCTCACCGGTCCAACACCACCACACTTACATTACTTCTTGCTCTTAGCCGGAGAATCATGAGGCTTTCACTCAGTACACTCTCACCGCACTCTGTCCCATAAACTTAAAGTAACCATTGGATTAAACCTGCTTTACCTCTTCTCAGTCTCTTCCACATCGTTCGCAGAATCATGATGATGATGATGATGACAAAGGAGAATATTGGGAAATGGCTAAACGTATCTTCTACCATCTGACTGAATGAACCAGGCCACGCCAGAGTGCTAGGTTGTTGGTTTGCTGGAAGTGCAATAGCTTTTAGACAACAGGGAAACAATGTGTGTCAGAGTAAGAGAGATGGACTACGTTAAAAATCAGCGGTGGGGATACTCTTTTTCATCCGCTCATTTCCTCTCTTCTGCTCTTCCTCCTCCGTCTATGAATAAATAGAGGAGTAGGGTGGAATCTGATTTAATTTTAAAATGGAGAGACGAGGCTGACTGACGTTGAGATGACGAGCAGAGGATGAAAGGCAGAGGATGAGAGTAAAGGAAAATTTGATGGTGGCACACCATCATCAGCATGAAGAGGTAATAGGCAGCCTTTTCACTTGCTCCTAGTTCCTAACATCTAACCGTGAAATATGAGAGGCTGACAATTTCTCTTTTAGGTACGCAGACACACATATTCTCTACTCTCCCCTTCCTTCCGCATATTATCTTAACACAATGGTTATGCGGGGAAAAATTCTGAGCAACACTCGATTATTGTGTGAGTACAGTAGTCCTCAAAGGGTAGATAGAGGAACCGGGCAAAAGCTCGGGTAGATGCTGCTGCTGACACGGCGGACGACAGTGAGTGAATGGGCACGTTTATGCATGCACCAGACGGAGGCTATTTTCCTCGTTGCATAACTCAGAATAAGTGGCAAGCGAGGAGTATTTTGAGCAGCTGTTCAGTAAGAGGAGTGAACTGATGAGAGAAAGTTGTATTGTGTACTTAGTTTTGAGAAGAGTTGAGAGCTAAAACAAGCAGTGGCGTGTTGGAGACACAGAAAATGAAAGAGAATAGGCCAGGACCAGGATCATTTTGTACGTAAGACTGTAAGGACGAGATTTTGTTTTACTTCCGCCTCCGAGCCTGTTTAGTTGATCCGTATTAAGAGAGGCGGGGACGTAAGTGTACACACAGTCGCACTCTCACATGCACACAAAAGCATCTCCTTTCTCAGTGGATTTTCCCTTCCTATTACGCTCCATCTTGTACCTCCATGCCCGAGCGCCTGAGTAGAGCGTACTCTCCAAGCCGTCCTGAATTAAGTAATTTTAACCGGCAGACGCCGCAGTGCCTTTCAGACTAAGTCTTGTTCTTACATATCCAGGCTACAAAAGCATAGAATAATTGGCCCATGTCTGGAGGAAAATTCATTATGTCGATGCGATTTTCAACAAATAAATATGCATGAAACACAGAACTAAAGCGAATTTGAATGCTCGATGCAAGTAAATTAATTTCTGTACTAAAAATGAGAATTCTACTGAGACAAATGCATCAATTGCTCACTCATTTAAACAACGATTCTCGTTGGAAGCACTACTATGATTTCACACGGAGCAACATTGGAGGTGTTCAAATACTTTGATTATATTGTTCAATTAACGCCCTTAAAGCAAGTCAGAAGCGGAATAGGAAGGTCTGATTGACAGATGTGGCCAAAACGATTTGTTTTTTAGCCCTGCCTGCGGTGGGATGACTGTGAAATGGAATCCATGGGGTTGAGCTGGTTTTAAAGTGTTGTTAACATGTGGCATTCTGGGTTAACGTAATTAGTCGTGGCGGTTGTGGTGCGGTAGGTATAGTCAGAGTCCCGTTTCACATCCGGGGACACAAGCAACTTTTTCCTCCTCTCTCTTGTAGACGACCGACTGTGGAAACATTCATCTGCCTCAGCGTGTGTTTGTGTATATGGAAGATAATGAGGGGAGATTATATGACGTGGAATAAGAGTAAAAATTAATTTCTCTGTGGGTGAGCAGAGGCGTAGGGAGGATGTGAAAAGCCTCTGCTTTTACTCGACTAGGCAGGCATGAAGAAAGGGTTTATGCGGCTGGGAGAGTAGAGAAGTGTACAATGAAAATATAGTAGCATGGCCTCGACACTTGAGTTGTTATTTTTTGCATGTACATGTATACAAGTACATATTATATACACTCTAATGTACTAAAAGGTCTTGGATCCACATACTCGCTGCTTCAGCTGTACTCCCAAGCTGGATTTATGTGTTTATGGATGTGCTGTATACACGGTATAGTTGTACTTTGATGAGGATACATTCCTGACCATGGTTTCTCTTAGGCTTTCTTCACCAATCTAATGGTTATGTCTTGATGTGCACGTGGGAAAGAATAATGTTGGTGCACCGTTTCAATAGTTTTCCCTTGAAATAAAACCTTATCACCTTCTAGCGCTTTCAGACAAAAGAAGTGAGGAAAAAATCTTGTGTACAGTAGAGGTCCATGATATTTTCGTAACTGTGTATGTGTATACGCACATATATATGTTTCTTCGCCTTGCATATCGAGAATATTTCCCAGCTCGTATGCAGTCAGTGACAATGGGCGATTTAGAAAAGGAGATAGCCCGAATCCCCTATCCGCTTTCAAGTTTCAACGTCGACTGTAAGGAATACAAAATAAGGCCAAATACAGCAGTAGAAGTGGAAGCTGCCAAGGGTTTATCACGCAACCATTCTCGTCTTCCAGACTTTGCTTGTACTTTTGATATCCTTTAGGGGGATGGCAAGCAGTGTGTGCGTTTGTGTATTTCTATCTGACTGACTGTGGTGTATGTGTGAGAATGAGAACTGTGTAAGTCATGCAAAGCATTTCATATTGGCAGATAAAGTCGAAGCAGTTGCATTTGTTCTGCACTCCTTGCCATTTTATAACGGTATAACTGAGCGAGTTTGCAACTTATACGGTCAGCTCTAGAAGTCTGAACTACTTGAGTACAGGGTGGGCCAGGGATAAGATTACAATTTCAAACTTGAATAACTTCTGAAGTTTTGAAGCAGTAAGCATGATCGTTACTAATTCTGAAACTAAAGTTTTTTTGACATACCGCTCCTAAAAATCGCTCCTAAACTGCCTGAGATATTCGAATTCGCTGAAAAAATTGCCATTTTAAGTTGTTTTACGGGCGTTTTCGGGCTATTTTGAAAACTTTGGGCGCCTGGATCTTACAAAATATTAATCACAGAGACATGTGAAGCATGCTATTAGAAAGCTGAGAGTTCAGAGGAACGTGTTTCTGCAACCAAAAGATGACCTCAAGAGGCTACCGAAAATTATGAAAATTTTCGGCAGCATTTGAAATTTTGGGCTCCCTTTTGAGGCCACCTTTTGGTTGCAGAAACACGTTCTCTGAACACTCAGCTTTCGAACGATATGTCCCATATATCTCTGCGAGCATTATTTTGGAAGATACAGGCGCCCAAAATTTTCAAAATGTCCCAAAGTCGCCCGTAAAACACATTTTAAACTGGTAATTTTTTCGAGTTTTAATATCTTCACCATTTTGTAGACCGGTTTTGATGAGTGATGCATCAAAAAAATTCCCCAAGACTCCAGCATCAGAATTGGTAACCATCATGCCTATACTGCTTCAAAACTTCAGAAGTTATTCAAGTTTAAAAGTGTAAACCTATCCCCGGCCCAACCTGTACATCTGGTGGTAGAATGGCTAGGGAACTAAAGCTTTGAATTAGTCTATAATCAAGGCACATAATGACAGGATGACAGAAAGCCGACTCTCCACTGTTTATTCCACTTAGAGGTCGTATTTCATTTCAATGTCTTCTAAATTTGCAATGCAATCCAAGCTGGTCCATTCAAAAGAGCTTTTACAGATTGAAACTGTACGTTGTTACACAATCTTACTAGCTCCTACATGATTTACACAAACAAATGTGCAGATTATACTGCCGTGCGATCCAAATCTCCATCAGCTTAACCTGAGCGTGTGCAACTGGCTTATGGGCGACTAGCAGGTCCGAATTATTCTTGCTCACATTGTGTAATTCATTTAAATTCAGAACCATTTTTGAGTCTTTTGAATAATGGGAAGTTTATACCGTCATTCCCAATGCATCACGCAAGAAACGTACTGGGATGTACACCGCCACAGACTGGTAACAATAAACGAGATTTCTAGATAGATTCTTCTACATGACAAGAAGATTGCCTGCTTTGAGAATTTATCGTGCTCTAGTGACCTTACATTCTGTGTGTAAGGTAATGGTCTGTCGTATTCAGCACAGCCTTTGTTTTGCAACATACTCTCATATTTATTCAGTGGAATCCTATTAAGCAAGGTGAGAGTGCTTCCAGCTCTGATGGATGATCCTAGTTTGCTCTCGAGAACATGGTGTGCTTGTAATATGGATCCTTAGATTTTTTGTGCAGTGATCTTGAGGAGGGCTCAATATTGCACGGGGGTGCACGGAATGATGCAATAATTTGTTCAAGGTTCGCGTAAAATGAAGTAAGTAATTTAATCGGAGTGCACAGCAGACGTTTTCACGCACAAAGTTTGACACTGAATCAGGCCTCATTTTCCTTAAAACTTTCTTCCTGTTAACAACTGCCTCGTCCTTCCAGCTGCTCGCCGTTATACGTTAAACGTATGTATATACACGACCATAAACAGCACAGCCCACACTGAGGAACTTGTGAAAGACCAGGCATGATTAAGAAAATGTGATCCTAACGCATCGGAGAAATGCCCTCGGCGATCATCTCTTGACTCTTTACACGATGTGACCTCGCACTCTTGATAGCCTGGAATATTACGGCATGTCTCTACACATCCACGGCATCGATTCCTGTCATTCTCGGTATCATTTGATGATGTAAGCCGGAGATGAGAGAGCTCAGTAGGGATGTCATATGTGATGATGTGTGAGTGCAAAAGGCTGGCATTTCATTTGCCTCCCTTGAATGCAAGGAATACTTCATTGGAAAAGCTGAATTCCTTTCATACTGAATTTCGTTAAAGTTAGAAGATTTCTTTATGCTTGAGTGAGGAATGGGGTGAGTCATAACTGTGACCATTGTGCGCCAGTAGAAGTAATTGGGAGAAGGAATGAAAAAGGGAGCGAACTATAGAGAGAGATTTCAATGATTGCTACTGAAAGGGGCGGAGAATCGGAGGGAGAACGGGATGGTGGGCAAGATGACGGCGACGGAGGAGGAAGAAAGTTGATTATTTCATAAATAAATGGAGCAAGTTGTACAGAGTTATCAAGTGAGAGAGTGTAGGGAAAAAGTCTCATACTGAGTTTATTTGCATGAAGAGAAAGTTTAAATAGGACAAATTAAAATCCATTCAGCAACTCCAGTGGAAAATAAGCTCGCTACTGAAAATTCCAAACATTAATGTATGCTAATCGTATGCTGCTCCTTCGTAGCCTAACAGAGACAAACTATATAGGGAGTCTCTACACGCGACTGCTTCACATACACCAGTCATCCTCTTCTTTGACTAGGTGCATGCATCCATGAAATAGCATAAGAAACATCCGTCAGACGTTTCCCCTTTTTTTGCAAGTCACTTCACACACATGCATACACGCACACGCGCGTACACCCCAATGGCACATGGAGAACGACATTATGACCATCTGAACAGACGCCACCACTCTCTTGTCTCGCACCATGTGAACGTCCTCGTAATGCGGTTCTTGCTTCAAGATTTGGCGCACGTTTTGTCAATTCCTACAGTAACTCTGGCAAATCTTATCCCCAATTCCACGGTCATGTTTGAATTTTCTCAACCAACTCAATGCTTTTGGCTTGTAAATGTAACATCTTTGTAGCCAATAAAGGAGCGTTTTTTTTATTTCCTCCTGATCACCATAAAGAGACCCTTGGAACTCGAAGCGAATAGAACTGTAATATGAATTATTCACCATTGATCTCAAATTTTGACCGTGTCAATGGTGCCTAGATCAGAGGGCTTGAGATGAGATGCACAGAGTGGCATATAAGTTTAGTCGTCGTGAATAACTCGCACTATTGGAAAAATTACCTCAAGATTCTAGTCTCAGAATTCAAACTCATAATTGCAATAGTCCTACATCCTCTGAGTGTTCATACAGGGCTAAAAGTTGGATCACACTGTAGGTATGCGTACGATACGCACACAAAGAAGACAGCCAGAATGAAGACATGAACAGATATAGTAAACAATTACACAATGTTTCTCAACTATCTTCGCTAGTTTTGGTGCCAACTTAGGCATATGTGGCAAGTGCTTTCCGGCTGACTAGTAAAATGGTGCGAGGTGGAACAAGGTACAGATGCACAGAGGATGTATCCATTGTAAGATGCTAAAAGATGTGTGTGTGTGTACAAAAGATTTCGCAAGAGAGAACAATAAAGAAAGGAAGGAGCAAAAATTGAGAAAATGTAGTAGAGTAAGGAGAAAGAGCGGCAGAAGTAAGGAAGAAAAGAAAGTATTCTCATTCTCATCGGACCATTTTCTTCCGTCGTACGCCTTGATCCTCCAGTCATGAGCACATCGAGGTACAATATACTACTACATTTATGGGTCTACACATATCGGAATCGACCCATTCTGTGTCTCTCTCTCCGTCTTTCACGTCTCTCTTGAACCTCTCTTGTACACATAGTAGTAGCCACTAGCTTTTCCCCTCTAGCTCCCACTGCTGATGGAGAATATAAACGTATCAGATGACACTTAGTCGCAGCGTCAGAAAAAAGATCTGGAGGAATATACCGACAAATATCTCGTATTGTGTGTATGTTTCAATTATAGAGAGGCAAGTTGTAGTTGCAGTTTGTAAGGGTCATCGTTAACGTGGGAGTCGAATTGCACACCAACGAGCTCTCATTCTCAGCTATAATTTCAATGCCTCCAACAACCATAAAATAGAATTCGAAATCTCTCTCTCTTCCACTCGCTTCCTTTATCTAACCATACGCACTATTTTACGCAACTATAGCCAGTTGTATGCTTACGTCTCGCATACGAGGTCCTAGAGACTTTGAGGGTCATAAGATGAAAGGAATAAAAAATAGTGCAAAATTGCAGATTTACAACCTCTAAGAAATGCTCATGGGGCGGCTCATAAATTTTCAACGTCCTCATAAGTCTTTCCTTGTGGTCAGAAATAGCTCAAAAATTATCCTCCCACTACAACAAGCACTTCTCGTTCTCTTAGCTCCGATACATTCCTGAGGAAAGTTGAATTCAATTCGCAAACTGAAATCAAACCTGATTGCACGTGCCATATGTTCACGCTCTCAAGTGACCACTATTCACGGCAAGTTTGATGATCCCAACTTTTTCTATGACTACTACGATTTCAATCTATGCTCACGCTCGTAAATGTACTTGTATTTTATGTAGTAGATCTAAATAACTTGAGCTTGAACGTAAAATTGCCATGAACGTAGAGACATCAGGTTCATTTTGACAATGATCGCTTCATCCAAGGGGAACTCACAAGAGAATTCAATCACTCATCAATTATCAGAAGGAAACTTAACAATCATGTCTCCCAAATTCCAATTTTAACTTTCTGCACTTAAGCGTGTTGATATCGTTGTACTGCTGTGCTGTCGGAGAGGAAAAGAAAACAAGACATAAGTTCCTTGTTCCAGCATTGAAAGGAAAGAAAGAAACTCACTCCCCTGCTCATCTCACTGAGGTTGAATTAACGAAATTGAAAAGAAAGATTGCTTCTTGACGGACGAAACAGCTTAGAGCCATTGGAATTGAATGGACAGACGTGTCCATCGCAAAGACTTTCAGAACCCCTTCCCACTTGGCTAAGATTGCACGTATGCACTACAAATGGATTCAGCGCACACATGAGGGACCCAAACTGAAGCATCAGCATTCACTCCCTTTTCCTTCAACTGAAACTGCGTCAAGGCTCCTTCTCCAATTATGTTACGTTCATCTTAATCCTCATAGTACTAGCGTGACCATCGCATTAATTAAATTACCGCTGTATGCGCACGGGATCTTGTCGTGATGTATCGAGAGGGAGCGATTTTGAGGGAAAGATTTTTTCAGTCCCGAAGATATAGAAGTCCCTGCTATGCTTTTTACTTCCCATCCAATTTATTGCCTGGTCAGATCCTGCATCAAAGTTAAGCGGAGCGCGACGGAAGTGTGGTGAACGGACGCGCTCACATGGGACACGAAGTGCGTGTGTGTATGTGTGTATGTAGGAAGACACTGCACTGCTCATTGTTTCCAAGTCGTCGACTCGAGTTCATTGTTTTCGCTTTGCTGAGTCGGAGGATCTGGGGGATTCTACTTGAAAATGGACCCCGGCTGGTGCTACACCAAGTGTGTGTAGCTGTGTTTGGTAGGTGTAAACGCTTCTTTGTACCCATTTACTTGACATATGGGAATTTTGGAGTAAGGCGGGCCGTTTTGTGGGCCTTATTAACGCCTCAGCTATGCACTGGCCAATTAGTCCATGGATACATCCAAGACACAAGGTTCCAAAGTCGCGAGATATTCAGGAGGAAAGTTGTAAAATAAAGTTGCAGCGTTGGCACTTTCTGGACTTAGAAGATAGGAAGATTTGACGGTTTTAGTTGTACGGCAGGGGAGGAGCGCGACACAGCTGTTAATTTTTGCAGATTTGCTTGAGCAATAGAGTCAAATGAGTGCGTGTGTTTGTAGTGTAGTAAAAAGGAATTGGAGCCATCTCGTGAAGCTAAAAATCTGCTTGTGGGGTATGCTTGTGAGTGGTTGTATATGTGCGTGTGTCATTTTTTGTATGCGTGTGGCTCCATAGAGATAGCGAAAGTAACAGGGAGGAAATTGTGATGCAATTTTCTCCTTCAGCCGTCCACGAATTTGTCCAAGAACTAGCTGGAGGTGAGTTTTAGTCATAGTTAATGACATCTTTTACACTCTTGTGTAGTTGGAGACGAGAACATTTCTTTGGTACGCTGGAAGCTAAACGGCGTCCGATTGCCGAACAGTCGTAACAGAACTAGTGATGCTTTTACATGTGTCTCTGCAGTAATATGTAAGCGTGACTTGTGCCAACTTTCTCTTACTTTCTCGGTGCCACTATCGGACACACTTGAGCACACAGGACAAGGGGGAAGGGGCTGTCTGTATTTTTTTATGATAGCGAACATAGGGTAGTTGGAAGCGTATTAAGGGATCTACCACCACACTGTGCTGGCACAGGGCTATATCAGACAGCGAAGTTAAGTGAGAACTTCTCACAGCCCGCCTCACTTTCTTCTTTCTCTATTTCTCTCACACACAAACACGCACACAGAATTCATGGAATCTTTCTTGAACAACCTGAAATCTTATCCTTGGACTAAGAAGACGATCGTCCCCATCCTCTTCTGCTACATTTTGAGTGATTTATCTGGAGAGTGCAATGTAAGCCATGCAGCCATGCTTGGTCAAACTATCTCTCTTACACCTTTTCTGTGGTCCTATTATATTGCACACACTCTTGTCTACCCGTAGCAAGACTAGTTTCGAGGAAATGGCCCAGGTTTTACCCATCTGTTCTAAAAGAGAAAGAGACTGTGAGAAGTTGCTAGTATGCCAAACTCAGATCCAACGGCTGTCTCTCACTCTCTTTGCCTCACGTGTCGATATGGCCGTCTCTCCTCCGTGCTGCTGACATGAGCCAAGGCGAATCCAAATCCTAAAATGACTTTTCGATCTGTCGAGATAGGAAGGAGAGATTTAGGTGGAGAGCTCTTATGAAATATCGATTGACACCTGCCATACCGCTTCCCTTTCTTCCTCAGTTTATCCCTACCCTCTCTCTTTCCACGTCCATTCCATGCATCCCAGTAAATAGACACTGGAATCTCAAGCAGATTTGCATTAGTTAGATCTTAGTTTGCAAAACTAAGACCTCTCCATTATGTCTTTACTTGGAAAAGAAGCCATTTTGACTATGACAGAACTTGGATTTATTACAACACTTAATTGAGCGCCCGACTTGCTACAGAAATAGTGATGAAAGGGAATCCCAAAAGTGTGGAAATGATCAAGGCTCGCATGAACAATGTGGTGAATGGTGTGAGGAAGGCAGTTGCTGTTGTTGTAACAACATCCATTGCTTCATCCCGTTACACATGCATGAGTCAAGTAGAGTTCGAAGAGTTACGGAACAATTGGAAAAGTATTGAGGGAAATGGACGGAGCTGTTGGAGAGGAAGAAGGCCTCATTGCGTGAGATAAGATAGAAGGGCCCACTTAGCCATACGAAGAGGCAGTGGAGGGTCCGATTGTGAAAGAGCCAACAAATGTTTCGGCTGCTTTTGCGGAGGGGAAAAAGCCAAGGAGTCAACAAGGAAGATCTCCAGATGATTCTCTCTCACTCACACGCACATACACACACTCACTTTGCGTCTAAACGAGTTTCGGTTTGATTTCATCGAAACTTCCGGTCAGAGCCATTTCATTTTACTCATGGATTTTTCCTATGGGATTCTCACTCTCAGTAGGATACGAGTGAATGAGTGATTGTGACGTGGTGTGGAAACGTGAGAAGAAAGGAGGCGAGAGAGAAAATTCTTGGAGCCATAAGTTGTGTGGTCAGTTGTGGAACTGTGGAAGGGTTTAGGAAGGTGGGAAAGTTGAAAATCGAAGGCGTAATGAAAAATTATCAGAGGGACTGATAGTATGGTCTTTGCTGCTCGATAAAGCGTGTATGTGCCTCCAACTTTTCTCGCTACTAATGAAAAAAGTTTTACTTCTTCCTCTTCACCCTCAGCAAGCAAACCACAAGGACATTACTATGGTTAGGAAACTTAACTACTATAACAGCTTAGATAGAGCCACTACTAGTGCTCCATATGCACACAATACACACCCCCACAAACATGCACCAATATATGTACACCCACATATGACTCAGTAGTATTGCCCTCCCTCCTACATGCCTAATTGTGTGCAAACAAGTTTTCTAATGACCATCAAAATTGAATCCTTGCGTCTTCTCATGTCACCCAATCCGCCTTTGCCCCTAGATAAAAAGTCTCAGCTTGGTCCGCTTATACCAAGAAAACCAATTACGTCTAATTGTTCCTCTATTTCCTTCGCTATCTCCGGTGGTGCTAATGTGTCCTCTAAGCGTCAACTAATTTCTCCCGATCAACACACCCACACAAATAAACTTCCAGTCTGTCTTTGACTCATGCCGCACTTTTAAAGGACCACGTTTATATAACACTGAATTCCCATCCAACCGATACACATGTTGTAGGCACTCCTGTCCCCATCGGCAACGAAAGCATGCATTAGTTATGCTTATTGTGTGGTGAGCAAGGTCCACCAAAGGAGCTATTCGGTGAAGGGGAAATGGAGCGATTATTTACTTGCATTTCCCATTGCACACGCCAGGATGACCATGATAAGTGCGCTCGTTTGTATGTGTGTCCACCATAATAGACCAATGTCATGGCTACTTGGATTGACGCTCTTTGAATTGGCAAAGATTTTGCTTGGACCTCCAAAACTTGTTTGTACAAGTGGTGCAAGAAGAAGGAAAGAGACTATGACGAGTTACATACACTCACACAAACACTCTCTAGAGGGGATTCTCTCATGCACACACCTTACACGCATCCTCACAAAGAGCATCAATGGCCGAGGCTTTCAACCAAACCGCCATAGCCACTACTTCCACAGACGCTATGAGTATGCCACTCAAAATGTACCTCGAATACATAAGGATAGAATATAATGGAACGTATGTTTGCACTATTGAAGAGAGAGAGAGAGAGAAAGAGTAAAAATGGGTGTTGGTTGGCCCCAGGAAGAATTTCCCATTTTGGACCTATAATAGGGTTTTGCGTGGAGTCGTAAAATCTTTCTTCTCGTCTTCCATGCATTTATTTGGCAGGATGTGATAGCTCTCCTGTGTACTGTTACTTGAAACATGCTATCCCTCTCTCCGCTATCTTTCTCCCTCTCTTCTTCTCGTCTACTACTCGCTCCTTCTCTCTCACTCTGTCTCTCTCGTTCGCATTTCATTTGCTCTGTGGCCAAGCTCTTGTCTGTGGAATGCGTGCTATATACATATTAGCCCTCCTACTGCATATTCTGCATTCAAATCCCTCTCCACTGCTCCACATTATGGACAAAAATTGAGCAAATTTTATTTTGAGCCATGCAAGACGCGTAACCATTTACTTGGTTATAAGTTTGGCCTCGCTATTGTTACTTCTATCTGAGGGTTACTTGGAGAAAGATGAAGAAAAAAGGAACGGGAGAAAGGATGGAATTTGGAAATGTCTCCGTTTACGTCTGCATATTTCATTTGCATAACTCTTACATCCACTCTTCGTTTATCTGGCGGCCTAATAATAAGCCAACCATTACTTCTACTCTGTAGGGCGAGAATCTCGCCATCTTGCTCACGAGCGAGCGTGCCGTAGGAGGAAACTTACGTGTGTATAAGTACGTGTGTGAGTGGGTTGTATGCGTCGACAGTAGTCCTCATGTACTACCGCTTAAGACCTTTCATTCTGGTGAAATGAGAATTGTGGCGGGACAAAGGAATTGGAGATGGAGAGAATGGTCGTGGGTGCGTAGGTGCTGTAACTATGTAGTTTAATGTGTGCTTTTTGCTTAAAAGTTTCTACGTTACGGATGTGAACACCCAAGAGACTGGGATTTATACCGGTTCCTCCTTCCATCAGCGTCATCCCTTAGGTCTTCATAAGAGCCTCCTACTGCATGCATAAGAAGTGAGCATTATATACATGACACATTGCAATAATGCATATACCATAATGCACCAGCCTTGGCGCCATGTCATGTATTTCTCTTGCATGGCAATTTCCACTAATAAATCCAATATCCAAATTCTCTTGGAGTGTCCTAAAAAAAAGTCTACACAAGCAAGGAAAATGGGATTGACCTGCTTATGAATAGACTATTATAGCAAGTTATGCATGCATAAATATATGTCTGCATGACGGTTAATTTCCATAGGAGAAATTTCCATAAACGTGATGAAACTTGTCCTGCCATCAATTTCGAACAACTCCGCCTTCCCTTCATTGGGTTATATTTCAACCAGCTTATCTGTCAAGCCCTTTATGTACCAAATGGCTACTGATAACTTGAGAGAAATTATCTTGCATCCTTCGCTCTCTCTCTCATTCTCTCTCGTTTTCTCTTGGTCCCTGCTGGCTAAGCAGGGGGTACGGTTGCCAAATAGAGAGACTGACAGGCTTGAAGGAAAATGGAGGAAAAATTACGTTAATTTCAATGTAGTTCTGTCAAATAGACCACAGTGGGTGGTATATGCGGAGAAGAGCGACATAATCAAGTGTGCATGTGTGAGTTTATTAGGAATGCTTGCCAATATACTAAAGCATGTTACGTGTCACCTGCAGAGAGCGAGCGAGCGAGGAGCGTCCTTGCTATTTCCTATTGATTGAATCAGTTGAGTCGTAATTGCGCAAAGAAATCTCTCCCCCACTCTCTCAATGCCTCCTTTCACATTATTAAATTGTGGGAATAAAACCCTTTGGTTCTCTGTACTCCAAGGAAGGGATATTGGACCCGTTAAATCCATCTTCCTCCCTTTCACTGTCACATATTGAGTTTCCAATATCGCCAGTCTCTCTCTCCGTTCAAAATTGAAACGGAGGGAATTTCATTTTCCTACCACGCACAAACTGTACGAACAAGCAGCAACTTCCAAGTCTGCTATTGTCCTCGTTTGACGGCCTACATGTGGTTTCGGTATTTAACATAGATATAAACACACTAGCTTCCTTATATGTCATATCCGCATACTACATGGACCTTGTTCTTCTTGTAGACAAGTTTACACAAATGTATAAGTTGCAAGCCTCCATATCCAACAATTGACATATATAAACAAGGCGTCTTTCAGCAACCTGTCTTGCATATGGTTATTGTTAAATTTTTGACAGGTGAGTCATTGCTGTGC
>JAQIWI010000153.1:0-59011 GCA_034698825.1 Deuterosminthurus bicinctus | reverse complement strand
AATCATTTTTTTATTTGAATTTATTTAATCATTTTTTTATTTGAATTTATTTAATCATTTTTTTATTTGAATTTATTATTTTGTTTGAGTTTATTTTTTTATTTGAGTTTAGTTTTTTATTTTAATTGAAGTTTTTATTTGAGTTTAGTGTTTTATTTTAATTTAATTTTTTATTTGCGTTTATTTTTTTTATTTGAATTAATTTTTTCGTTCTTTATTTTATCGTTTGAATTTATTTAATCTTGTTTATTTGAATTTTCCGTGCTAAATCCCTTAAGAAAATTTTGATTTTGATTTACGAGTAAGTTCCCGGCTTTTAAAATTTTCCAAAGGGTCCCATCTTTCCCTTCGAAAATTCCCATGTTAAATCCCATAAGAAAATTTCCATTTTGATTTTCGATTTTTTTTCTTGAATCCCCCAACAGCCACCGACCATGTGCACGAAGTATGCATGCTCTGGTAAGTTACCACATCCAGGACCCTCTACGTTTGTACACGGTTGCCGATGGCATTGCTCAGAATCACTTACAACGCATTTCTCGTGAGCATACAAGATTTTCAGTCAGACATTGTGTAAAATGTGCTTGACATCCGATTTTGTTTCGATCAAGTTCTTCTCATGCCATTCCCTTCTGTCAACCATGGCTATGTCACCAGGACATTATATGGTTGTTTTGCACTAAAAGTTAACTTGTCTCATCGCCTTTCTAACGTAGCGATTCAACTATAGCGACCAATGAGGTACAAATCCAATGATAAAAAAATCACGTACGCACGATTTTTATTTCATTACTATAGGACACAGACTCTATAGATTGCTCCATATTACAAACCTTTTCAGACCCTGCCAGGTACTTAAGAAACTATAGTGATTGATGAAGAATTCGGTCGGACCATTGACAGACAGTGATGCTGCCTAAGGCAAAAGACGCAAGGTTTTTCCCATTCTTAAAACTCTCACAACCACCAACTAGTACTCACACTTCCGCCCATATCCTTTTCTCCTTTGTACGGACATGAAAAGCAAGCACTTGTAAAGGCACACTAAATTTCATTATAACAAACAACACTGACCCAAGCGGAATATTTCATTAGTAACCTAAAACATACCCGGAACTGCGTGGTCATATAATATATCGAGATTTGCATCCATTGGTAAGTCACATCGGACCGATATTACATGTTGAAAGCAATAATTAGTATTTATTATTGTTTATCTTAAACTAAGGCAACCAGTTCTGGGATGAAATGCGCAGGTAATAATTATAGTCAGTGACAACGTGAAGGGCATATAACGTTGCATATTAACCGGACTAAAAACTCTACGGTACAATAATGAGATTATTATTATTAAAACGCGATAATGGCTTCGGAAAATGAATACAATCGTTCTCCATCATAACCCAACGGTCTTGTAATAAAGGCGGAAACAGAAAATATTACACGATACTCTTTCCAGCTCTCATAATTATGATTCTTTTGACGCCATATGTCATCATCTATAACTGCTCATCTATAACTTGTCCATCGTTCTAAGGCAGATCTGCATTGATATACAAGCGACCCGATGATCATGATGAACCACACTTGTTTACGAAACGAATAAAGGTAAAAGAGATTTTAACTTACAAATTAATTAAAAATGTCCACACATTATTAATACTTTACATTAAATTCTAAATGGACAGGTTACGAATTAAGTCTCTCTCTTCTTCAAATTACACATACATACTGAACATTGATAAAGCTTTAAAGTGATAACAGTCATCATAGAGTCATCTCATATACAATCTAACACACTACAGGTCAGCCTGATTGATCATCAACACAATGCAATATATATATGTATATACATGATATAACTTAACAATAATTAGTACAAAAGTGGCGTTGTAACAAGAGACACATGTGTAGGCTCGGCTCTGATGATGCAACATTTACAACTCTGTAGTAATATAATACACTCATTTTATATGAGATTGATGGTTTCACAGTAAGAATACAATAATAGTAATAATGGTTCGCCGGGCAATGTGATAGTAACAATAATAGTGTATATTTCCCAGCTTAATCTGGATATATGAGGCTATCAACTATTGAAGTTGCGAAATATTGCAAATAGCCGATTCCTTTTCCGCTCGAATTGGGATGTATTAGGAAGGTTTTCAGTCAGTACAGGTAACGGGTCACGAGTTTCACGAGACAGCTTGGTCCTCATTTGCTCATCTAGCAGCTGCTGCATGTCCACCTGTGAGGGAGGGAGGAGATACGGAAGAAAAAATTAGCGTTTATTCTGACCCACAAGGCTTCACTTTTGAATTTTGGCAGGGATGAACCGGAGATGTAATAAGAATAACTCACCTGCCACTGCTCGAGCTGCTGGCTCAATTGGATCTTTTGCTGAACGGCCTCCATCAGTTGACTATTGACTTGCATCATGTCAATGCGTGTGCGGGCGACTTCCAATTCAGCCTTGTTCTTCCTTTGAACTGCTTGATCCCTCAACTCCCAAGCTCTTTTGACGATTTCATCTTTGGCTAAGTGTGACTCACTCATGTCTCGCCGTACATTGTCCCTTTCCTCTGTGACCGCAGAGAGCTCCTGTTCACGGATGGTTAACTGACCTGTGAGCGAAGAAAGTACAAGTTGTTGATTGGGGCCACACACAAACAACCAAGCCTCCTCTTCATATCATACAAACTATACTGTGTTGTTGTTTGTAGTTGAACTATCATCATCATGATAACTATGTCCGCTTTGGAATCAGAATGGACATCTGCCCATGTTCAGTCTGTATAGGCCTGGGAGCCTGACACCGCTGTGAATTTGATGATAAGTACTGTGGCTACTTACTAGTGAGTTGATTTATCTGTTCCTTCAGGCGCTTGTTCTCCTCACTTTTTTCTGAAAGGACCCTCTCTGTCTTATCAAGAGCTTCTTCGGCTGAGTGAAGCCTCATTTCCAATTCTATTCGGGACTTGATCGTCACGTTGTCAGCTCCTTCGATAGTGGACAGGTCCCGCAGAAGAGCTTTCAACTCCTCCAAAGTTGAATTGAGGAGGCCAGGCTGTGAGGGTGCACACATAAACAAAAATTTATTGGTAAGGGAAAGGATTTATCATCCAAGCTCAAATTACAATTATCTTCATCATCATCATCAACACCATTTTATCAAGATGATCGTGTGTGAACTTTGATGAAAAAAAAATGAAAATGATTAGTAGCCCACGCAGCGTGCTCGGGGAGGAGCTCGGTGGTGCTACCAAGAAACATAAATAGCGGCTCACCTTTACAATCACACAGGTGTCATTAAGGGATGTTTCCATGCTGCTACTCGAAGCATCTTCTGTCGACTTTGATTTGAGTGCCTTTAACTGTTGACACATGGCAAGAATTGTACAGTAAGCCAGCCAGACTTCTTCTTTCAGCTGTCAAATCGTAAAATGAATCATTCGTTAACATTTTTTTACACTTATGATCATGATATAAGCTCAATACAAACTCATTGCATATGCACTCAATAACAAAAATCACTCTGAAGACCGTCAAAACACTTTGCACTGTTTGAGCTTCCTGGTGCGCAGTCATGATGACCATAGGCCATTAGTTAATTATACGAGCATTTTGCCGATTACTAATATGCATACCTCTTTCAAGTGAGCCGAATTATGAGGTAGAGCCTCATCACACTCGATCTCGTCTTCTTCTCCACCGATGCCCGAGGATGCAGCAGACAGCCCTGAGGTGGTCCTGAAGTCCGCCGACAGCTCAAGTTCGTTAAGCAAGGAGCGATTGACGGCAGCCGATCTATTGAGCAGCTCCAGTCTGTAATTAAGCCCCGTTCAACCAACTTGATTACTATATTGTCACACAGTACCCGCCTCATCTCATGGATGCGACGGAGGGTTTTTGCATAAATAAATAATGATATGATGCGAGCAATGCTGAAGAGTTAGGCACTAGTCATTCCAATTAGCTTAATTTAGATAACGGCAAGGAGCATGAAACCCCGTTTGGAGAAAAGAAGCTTGATAAGCAGTGACAATGGCAGTCAATTTTACGTCTGTATAATCTCCCTCATCTACGTCTGTAAAATCCCACTAAAAATCCCGGCACTGCTGCTACTATTCTTACTGCTGTTGTTGTGAAACAAAAGCCACAGCCTTTTAGTGGCTATCAAGTTTTAAAAGTGTTTACCCAGAAGCATCTCTTTGGCACCAGAGTTATGGGAAGCAGTAGCTTTGTAATCACACCATAAAAAGGGTAAGTTTTTTTGCCGTTTAACTTGTAATGCTTCCGCTAGGGACAAAGAGAAGGCATTTTTGGAAGCATGAAAAGCAAATGTTGATTCGGTGGTCAAAGACTCTTGTCAGTTCTCATGGAGAGGCTTGTTACGTGCATGATGAAATGAGTGTCTTTGACTCGACCGAATCACACGCAACAGCGAAGTGGATATGACATTTAGTTGCCTAACCGAGGGACTGCTCGCTGTCCGTACCTAGCAGACAGCGACTGATTTGACATCTTGAGCTCGTCCATCTCCTGACGACTGGTCATCAGTTGCATTTCCTGCTCTCGATTCTGTCTTTCGAGTAAGATAATTCGGTCCGAGGAATCATCCAGGTGGGATGAGAGGCCCTCCTTTTCAGCCAGGATCATTTCAATTTTCCTTTCCAATTCCATCTTCTTTGCTGTGATGATGGTTATCTAAAATGTGTGCATAGAAGATAATTATTACTCTCTAGTTTTTCTTCTAAGAAGAATCAATTCTCTTCGAGTTCAATGAGTTGGCCGTGTTTGGGAGGAGTTGTCTATGACATGGCGATCTCCAAGGATGGAGGAAGGAAAAGTGTGGCATGTACCACCACCACCACATACCATGCGTTGACAGCTTCATGCCTTCAGTACTCCGAAAGGGAATTTGCATGAGAAAATCTGTAGGACAGGGACGGTTGAGAAAGTGATGGTGATATATTTACCTCGTCACGCAGATTTTCCAGATGGCTGACATGGTCAGACATGACGACCTTACGAATCGAAAACTGATCTCGTAGTGACTGAAGTTCAGATGTGAGACGTTCCTCCTTCTTAGAGGCCTCCTTCAGTTGTGTTGTGAGTCTTTGATTCTGCTCCGTCAGCTCATTAATGAGCAACGTCTTTTCACGGTCCGATTGTTTCATCAACCGCTGTTGGTCCTCCAGTGATTGTTTCAGTTCATTGATGTCAGACTGAAGCTCTGCCACTCGGATGTCATAGTCTGAGATGGCTGCCTCATACTTTCGTTTCATCTGATATTTCTCTTGCTCCAACAACTGAAATGAGACATAAGAAATATGATTCATTAGTAACCTGCTGGGTCATTATTCTCTAACTTTTAGTATGTTTATTGTCATTATAAACCATCCCTCATCCGTCTGCTTCTCATGTATCCCTTCCATTTCAATCATCAGCTATATACAGTGCAAGGAATATGCGGCTGATTGGAGTGAAATGATCCAGAGAATCATTCACGATCAGGATGAGGATGATGAGTTGCAAGTTATAATGGCCGTATAGGTTACAATAAAATATCATTTCCTATAGCCCACACCAGAGCAGAGCTGCAATTTCCTCTCGCAACAACAAACACAGCAAAGTCTTATAGTTGTCTAAGTCATTGTGAGATTTTTTCAAGCATAAAATCCCTCCTTTCAATCCTACGTGAATATACAAAAGGAAGTGAGCCTTATGCTTTAAAGGCTTTGATTTTTTTCCAATGCAGCCCTCTCGATTTCTCTTAAGTAGGGCTTGCTATTTTTATTGATGGTCGTCTGTGTATTGCAAGTCATGGTTTTTGGTTCATCCGTTCACTCCTTTACTAATTTGGAAGGAATTTGAGTCGCCTGTATATGTATTCTGTTGATTCAACCTTATTTCAGTTCATCAGTTTTTATTATTATTAGAAAATCATTTTCTCGGTCATTCGCTTCGCAAGACAAGTTACGAAATTGTTGATTTGCAACGCTTTTGCCCCAGTATGCTCATAAATTCCCTAAATGTAAAAGTCTGTACATGCTTACTTGAGACCGTCGTTTTATGTGGGAATGTCGATGTGCAATCAATTGGCGAGCACTCCTAACAAATCTCAGCATCTTGATGTATAAATGCCGCACGAACTCCTCATGCCAAATTCTCCACTCTTAACTGCAGCTATAGCCTGCTAAAGTGCAAATCTTGGGTCAATGTTTGCAAACAATGAACTCACATATGAGGTCCTCGTTTGCAATGATCTGAATTTGTAGTTACTATCCCAACTGGTAGGAGTATCATTAGCATGATTTGAATAGCGAGAGTGTCATTATTGGAGCACTGAAAGTCGGTGGTGGCGAGACGTCAATGAATTTGTAAATCCTCTGATTGAGGAGTTCAATGGCGTTTAGAAAATCTTCAAGCGGCTTTTATGCATGCAAACAGCCAGAAGCTCCCACTCACGCTCCTGTCAGAAGCCAGGCTAATAAATCTTAAAAATGCTTGCTCAAGCATCTCCACATCATGCAGGTTTCCATACTGTTAAACTATCAAAGCCCACGCCTGGGAGCAACGAAGCACATGGTGTGACGTGATGATAGCATCGTTTGTCATGTTCAAATTATATGCTTCACCGTGGGCTTATCAGGTCATCCTGGGTCAGTGAGAGAGAAGGATTAAATGGCTCATGTTCGGACGATAACAGCACCTACCATCCCATGCCAAGTTTCACACTTCCGTACATACGCACCGACTACTTAAATCGATTCATCCCTCCAGCACGACCTTGCCCTGAAATAATAATGAATTGACTTCGGCTTTAAGATTCTGTCGTCGTCGACGTTGTTGTCATGAAGAAGCAGTAAATTTAGGGGGAACAAGAATGACGCCCTAATAAAGGAAGCCTGGATGACTTCTTTCGAGTGCATCAGCCTTGACTTGATTACTAGACTTGCCAAATTTGCGTCAAAATTACCCCATGAGAATTTCAATGTGTCGATACAACCAACTACAGGTTATAGTTCAACCGTTGAGTAAACAGGAGTATTAGAGCTGTCTTCACAGTGAGTTCAATTTATACTACCCGAGTTCATGGCCATCAGTCATTAAAAACAGGGCGTTCCAGCTTTCCCTTATTAAGCAAGACGAGAAATAACACTACAGGGCACGCGGGTCTTTCAGAGATGAGAATGCTATGAAGACAGCCGTATACATAAAGATGACAACGATTGCTACTTGAACTGCCAAACAAGAGTGGTGCTGAGGGTGACGAGGTAAATCCGAGCGGAAATTATGAGTGTACATTTGCATTGGAAAATGGGCATCAAGTGGAGAGGATCATGTCTGTGTTACCGCCGTCATAAATAAAGTCAGCGTACCGAACTGGGAATTTTGTCTTGTTGTAACGACATGTCAAGAACCGCTCGGAGGCTCATTATTGACACTTCAAACCATTCATCTCTCTCGCCTACTTTCAGAGAAACGAGTCAAGTTTCAAAAATACATGATACACTAACAAGTTTGACGGCAAAGCATGTAATTATTTGAAAATGCATTCGCCATTGCATTGTAAAATTTGTATGTGTGTCTAGGGCTTTCGCTAATCATCACTTTTTGCGTGTTGACGAAGGAAACTCGTTTGGAGGGGGGAAATGTAGCCTTATATCGGAAGAAGCTGATCAACTCAAAGCCCTTGGTCTTCAATAATCCAATGCATCTGCCTTGTCGTTCTTTATTTCCATTTTCTCTCAATGTTTAGGTTCATTGCTTAATGAAAAGCATCAGTGCTATAAACCAGTTGTACGATGATCGTTGTATATTATAGAGGGCCCTTTGTGATCATACTATCGTCACACCGAAAACGGCCCATAAAATGCTCGGTCATGTAGACCATTTTCTACAGGAAAATCCTGCACGGAAATCTATACTCTTCTTCCTCATCACCGAAACTGCATCTTTGGCCTGTGTCTTCTCTGTAAAATACTCTGTCTGTGTTTCACACGCTGAAACTTATAGGCGCGTGTGAAGCGATCATGAACTCAAAAACTCACAACTGTGATAACAAACAACAATACAAAGATGACAATACACATTTGTGTGCGTGTGTGAGTTAAAAGCTCGACAATTGACTTCAAGGAAACGATTGCAATGCAACGTGGTGATATTGCCGTAAAAACGATGGTAACAGTGACATGACAGTCACACAATCGCCAATTCTTCAACGAGCGTCAACGACAACGTTACTCTTTGAGCCACACTTAATGGCACATCGGATGAGAGTAATGACTTTCAGGTTCCTCATTCTCCATTGCTTGACAAAGGAGGTTTGTGCTGCTGAGCTGTTGAGTCCCCCATGAGAAACATTATACATATGTTATATGGGTGCGAGGAAAATAATTCATTGATGAGCGTGCAGAAAACGTGCATATAAACTTACTGTAGACGCATTAAATTTTGACATTACAAATGTAATGTGAGTCGATTGAACTCGAATTCCCTTTTAGCTGTCCAATACCAGCTGTCATATGGATACAGAGTGCTATGTAGGCCCATTAAAGTTTCACCTTCCAGTCAGACAAGTTCCTTTCCTTATTCTTCGCTTTATTATGATCAATTTGAATCAAATCAATTTTCTTGTTCATTCCTCATCTGTCGGAATTGGATTTAATGAAAGCGTGTAAATTACATTTCCACTGCTCACACACACACACACACCTGGTATGTGAAGTAACTTTAGAATGGACCTATTTACTAGGTTCATAGCATTGCACTGCACATGATACTGTGTTTAAAGTTGTATGTGACCTGTGATTGATTGAAAATAATCATGGTAACGAATGGATTTTGAAAACCCTATAAGATTCTATCCATGTCCTCCAGCTGGTATTACTCGGCAAGCAAAAATTCAGCTCGTCCATAATGAGCTGCTCGCACGCGATTTCTCAATAGAAATTATGGAACTTTGTTCGATTTCTTATGCTCGTGTGCCACGGCGCATCATCCCATTAGTGTGTTTATGCACGTGAGTGTCTCATCTTCTCTCAATCTCTTCATGGCATGCCATTTCTTCCACCGTTTGGTCAAACTAGTTGCAATCGGCCACTTCGTCTTCCTCCTACACTGAACAGTAAAGTCTCTGCTACCATTTAGCTCAACCAAAGTTACATATTAGTACGCATGAACTTCATCACGATAGCTCCAAGAATCCACTACTCTTTCTTCATTTTCTCTCATGAAACTGCACTGTGCCAAATAATGGAGGAGATTCAAACGTTGGAAGGAAGCTGCTGGCAGCAGTTCAACTGTGTAATATGTGTGAACAGTTATAATTTCCGTCGTCGAACTGGGCCACTTGTGGCGTCTGGTTGCATGTCCAAAGAGTAGCCGTATAGATCTACGTTCTTCTGGGTTTCTTGCATCTAAATAAATGAGAGCTTTGGATGCAACTGCAATTAAGCGTGACTCCTCATATGTCCTTAAATTGGAGCTAATACATTTGGTAAAAAAAACGACTAAGCCTCCATCATAAAGTCGTCGCAATGTTTCGCGGATGGCCATTGCACCATCGTTAAAAGTTGTGTCACTGCGGTCCTGGTGGTTTCCATTAGTGCGTCACGTGGCCAATCTCTCACTCTGCCATTAATATAGTGAAAATCCATGTTAAAGTTTCCATTTGACACAGTAATCTTGTGTTCTTCATGGGAGCATTGCAACAATTATACGACCGCATCATAAATGATACAAACTTACATTTCATCGTGGGCAACAAGTACTATATCGTCACAGTAGAGTGACCCATTGCCCGGCATTGCACAAATGAAGTCTAATAAATAACAACTGCAGACCTCTCTATGTTCGTCCATACACCTGATAAATAATTAGCAGGGTGGGCAAAAAGAAAAGTATGGAAATGCCACAAAAGGAAACCGTCATCATTGTTATTACTACAGGAACACTATGTAATTTCTCATTCACTTTCCCCAACAATTCACTCATCCATCCCTCTTCACACTTGAGAAGGGCCGAGGAAATAATGGAGTGATGATGAGGATAATGATTGCAATCGACTGTAAACACGCGGGAAAAAGGAGAGACCATGAAGTAAAATTATTGTGAAAAATTTTACACAAGTTTCCAGAATAGTTCATACTCACTAATTTTAGCTCCATTGTTGTGTATAGACTGAAAGTGACAAATCCACTTGCTCCGTTCCTTTTGTTTCTACAACAAGTGCCTTTGTGCTTTTTGAAACACCTCATGAGCTTTTCTATTTTTCAAGGAGAATGCTTGGTTTGGGGAATGATGTTTCTGTATCAATGTAATACGCACATAAAAACTGTTGACCATTGACTTTACACCTTTGCTCATATATTTACAGAGCGGTGATGCTGCATTGGGAGGACTCTAGGGTCTACATGATACTTAGAGGTCGGGCAAGGAATGTATATATATGGGAAGCCTGTTGTGGATTTCAATTAAATTAATGAATCGGTATACAGAAGGTTACAAAGGAAGAGTGAAAGACTGGTCAGGGAACAACAACAGCAATCATTAATGTAGGAGTGCCTTCAAGTCCATTCATCCCTAAAGGTCCCTCGCGGTCACGGAAATCTAATGGAATAATTGCAAATGACAACTCAACTACCGTTTGCAATTCTTCATTAATAGTACGCCCATGGATATTTACTCCACGGAATTCCCACAAAAACTTCATTGTTTCCCTCAAACAGCCACTGAGGAGATCCTAGTGATGAGGTTCACAGTGCACTTGTACGTGTGTCTATACTGCCATCATTATTCCATTCTCTTACTAACTACAACTAATGAACTAAAAATAGTGTGAGGAACTAACTACTGGACGTATGATTTTTTTATCATAAGTAAACTTGACGTAGGGCGAGAGAAAGCCGTCACCTCCAGAGGGACTACCACAAGACGTCAAACTCAGAACGACTCACGACGAGGAGCGCTGTTGTTCCACCTAGTCCACGATGAATTTTATTGATGTGATCGGAGCAGCAGCAACAACGTCGGCATCGAATTTAGTTCAAGGCATCCCATTTGAGCATGATAGAAACTTAGTGTTGTAGAACATGAAATCCAATCGATCGATCCTTTTTCACGCTCCTTATTGTCACTCCTCCAACAAAATAGCCCATTCATTCATCCCATTGTAATGGCATATGAATATTGTTTGCACTTGATGGTGTGTATAGCTACAGGAGCTGTGCACTACGACATTTCTATTATTGTTGTATTCCTCTTTTTTTCATTCTAGCCCGCGGGTATTTATTAAAGCGAAACTTGATACAGTCGTACAGCGTCCACCATAGGAACAATGCATATTGACACCCATGGGCCGTTTGTGTACGCATTTGGATGATAATCGCTGCGCCTTTTCGACACACTTTTGACTCAAGTACACGATAATCTTCATTTTCCGTGCAATTTTTTCATCAGTGCATGGCTTGCTCATTTTGAAACTACTGAAATGTGGACCTCTCAAGTCCAATGATACACACCGGAGGATATATAATGTACATTTGGAGGTAAAAGTAGACTCGTTGGTAACTGTAGCCCATCTAGAGCTTGGCCTAATTCTACTTCCTCTCCTCAGCTACCCGCCTTGTGACCATATACGAGCCCGCAGCATGGTACTCCTATAAGTCATTTACTCGGCTCATAAAGCCAATCCAGGTAGCTCATGCATATTTCCGAAACAACTGCTGGCGGAAGCGCCCGTACCAGCTGGTGCAGGCTTAAGTTGCTGGGCCTTTCCGGCGATCAATTTATTTGTGGGAAATGAGGACGCTGCCAGTGCCACCAACTTCACCAAATTTCTTTCGCTGTAAGCTTGTATATTATTCCAACTTGTAAAGATATCAAAGCTACGTACCAAGTTTCTACAGACTATGTCACAAACCTCACACTGAGTTCAGTTAAAAAGACTGCAATAACGACGATACGTAGGCAACGTAGGTTACACAACGGGAAATTAAAACTCATGTTCATCGTAAATTGATGGCTTAAGACGAACAGACTTGATGGTGGAAGTCCAGTAACTGTGTGATTATCATCATCGTAATTACATATACTCGTATGTGATTCACACCAAAAGCAAAGTCTTCCGTAATACTATCATCATTACAACAAAAATCCTACTAATCTCCCCCTGTGGCTAAGGACCACACAGCGGAAGATTACATACTGAACGTGATACAACAATAAAACGTTATGAAAAAGCCTCTACAGCAGGGTAGGTTGCAGATAGAGGAAGAGACAAACTAGGAATCATCTTCAGTTTGCGTAATGGATCAATCAAAGCGGATTTAAATCAAGGAAGCCATTTAGACCGCCAATGCCGGTAGATGCATACACACATAAGTGTACGGTGAAGACTCATAAGGAAATAGTGTACCTCTGCTAGTCCTCATTGAACAGCACGAGTGTGTAATAAATAACACTGGTTATTCCGGCTGTTCCAGAACATTATTGCGTTGCACTGCTGATATTCACACGCGTTATTACGAAACTAAAAAATCCTGTGTGCATTCGACCTTAGTGTGCAAATACACCTTGAACTTCCAACTTGTGAACTCAAGATCACACTTCCTTTGTTTCACCAAAGGAAAACCTTACTGCAGGCTGGTAGCAATAATATGTCGATAAATTTGTGGCGTTTAGAGCTACAATTAACATTGATGTCTCCATAATTACATACGCCATTTCATCCATACAAGCCCCTACGTGTACTTATCCTACCTATCGTTGCCCCTGGAAGCAAAAATAATTGGCACCATTTACATACTCTGGTAACCACAACTGCGATTTGCTCCCACACTCGTGCCCTGCAGAAAATTACATCCCGTCTCATCCCACGCTAATGTTTTCAGAGACTCACTGTCGACTCCTAATGGTAACATAACAGCATAGTGTTGAAATTACACATGAGACTTTGGTCTTTTCACGGACCGCCACAATATAATATACTTATGAGCTAATAAAATCAAACGTTTCAAAGTATGTGGCCATAGATGGAATGCAGTATCAATAATAATTTATAAATGATCCACTCAAGTCCACTCATGGTCAACCTCTCGCAGTTGTCCTTAACTGACTCCTGCGTAACTTTCTTATCCCCCAGTGCTGCATACAATTAGATTAACATCTTGAGTGAGTTTTTGCACATTTTCAATCTGACACACCATCATCAGTCCTCCCATCATTATGCTAATAAATGCATTGGCCCAAGATCAAGCCAAAGACGGCAACAGTGCAAACATTTACACACGCTCGCACATATCATATACGCACAAGAGACAGACTGTGTTTAATCTCATTTTCGGCATAAAAGGATTACATAATCATTTACCTTTTAACGGCACTCCAATTAACTTTCATATTATATGGTTATCTTATCTTATGGATGGATAATGACCTAAAATTTCATGGGACGAAATTCGTATGATATTCACGGCTAATGTATATGATGACCAGGTGAGAAAGCCAATGTAATGCGCGCGTGAAACGACAATCCGAATAACCTTGACAACCTTAATCTCCACTGCTACAAAATTCAACTGGCTTTAGTCACGAATAAGTCGTATAAGCAGTTGAATTGTCTTCTCGCCACATACAGCTATGATATTCTTTGTCAGTATGCGATGAGGCAATAAAAGGGAATTGTCATAAAATAATGAAATTTGCTACATCTAATGTGTTTCCTTGCATACTAGCTTCATGCATACGTATTCTGTACAACAATGGATAGTACACAAAGGAGGAGATAATGGCGACGGGACGGAGAGATGATATTATTTATATTAAAACCACCAGGAAGCGGACTTGAACCTCATGTTCAAGGTTATACGCCTTGGCGTCTGCGTCAGCGTCATATTCCCTTTTTTATATCAGCCCATCAGCAACATCCACAATGGTAAGAAACAAACTCATGTGCCGAGATTCGTGTGGGCGATCTAACGGTCTAAACTCGCACAAGATTTTTCGTCACAGTACATTCCGAAAATTGTGCAATGAATTAATTAAGTAGAAAAAGATTCTTTTTCAGTATTGCCTAACAGTTGCTGGTATGTTATGAGCATGAGTTGCATCTTTGTAGCATACTGAGCAAGAACCGTTTGTCCTAATACAGCCTTCCGGTCAGCTTCTATACCTCATCCATATCTTGATCAACAATGTCTTGAACTTTTAGGCATATGTTCATCCATCCTTTATCATATGCCATCATCACGAAATTTCCGCATGCTCTGGCTTTTCCCGTTGCGGATCCACAATAGTTTTGCATGTAAAATAGATTAATTAAATTGGTATCTTCTTTTGCCCACTTTTATATAATCACTGCAAGTCTATAGTCACGACTTGAGTCGTATCGCCATCATAAAGTTCCATATGCAAAGAGATTTATGATGATGAAAATAACGCCAGCTACACGACCAGCCTGTCGTGTTGGCATCATCATGTTAATGAGAACTAAACCATTTTGTCCAAACTTTGAAACCAGTCGAATGATAACTTTGTTGTTGCAAGAAGGGTGTTGTTGCACGGGAGTCACAGCCCAGTCTTATATATTTTCTTCTGTCCATTTATGAGATGGTTAATGATGCTGCACAAATGAAAACTACTGATGCTTAAAAGTCTCACCTATGGTGAAGCAAAGCCATTATTCTCACAGTGCTCGCACTGAATTCATCGTTGCCATTCTGTCAACAATTGAACGTAGTAATGATTATAAATGATTTATCTGGTGGACTAAAATAAATTCGTATGGGACTCATGGCAGGGGGTTTACTACAAAAGTCGCCGGGACTAACTATGATGATGTGTGTGGACATGTTACCATAGTAAATGAAATTTACGTGTGATAATCGCACAACAACCGCGCCACACAGCAATCAAATGGAGGAGTGTCATGGACGCAATGCAGTCGTTCTGTGCCACAGAACATAAAGATAGCTGCCTCACTGACTCCTGCGCTGCATGCATCTAGCCAACATGCAATTACTTTCAGACATGAAGGTATAGTGGAACCATGACGAAGGATACAGATTGAGAGAGAGAGAGGTATCATTTAGTAATAGAAGCTCATACTTTATGATACTTTTACAATGGCCAGTATGCAAACCATGGAGGAACTGTGAGCGGGGACGTAGTTGGATGAATAATAACGTGGCTAATTCTTTGTATGAATAATTGTGGTGGTGCAGTAGTGAGGACCAACACGGTCCCACTGCTGCGATTATAAATTGGCACATCATCTAGCTTGGTAGGCGGTCAGCGAGTGGAATAGCAACAAATTCATCCGGATTCACATGATCCTCACATTTACGTTCAACTTCTTTCTGCGGATACCAAAACGTGAAGGTAACATTTGCAAAAACTTCAATGTTCTGCCCAAATTTTCAGCGTAAATTAATCAGCTACCGTACAGGGCGTATATTTGCCTTTTACAATCTGGAGAAAACGTTGATTGTAGTCATGACTTTGCGTGTGTATGTGGATTTCCTTGTTGACATTGAACGGAAATTGAACCCTCTAAGCATAGCACGAGAGGGATTATAGTAATGAGATAGACACAAGGAACGATGTTTTTATTGGGTCCATTAAGACACCTGAAGGCAGGAACTCCACCCCGTTGCTCTCCATCAAAACCCTACAGCAGCATCCTTTCACGCCACTAATTTTTGCTCAAAATATGTTTTTAGGAATGAAAAAGCATTATAATTATGTCTTTCCTTGTGGAACTCTGTTATAGATATAATAAAGGAGTTTAGTTACGTCTGCTCTCAACTTGATTCAACTACGCATACCTCCAGCACTTTCCATTGTACACTTCTCGAAGACTGAAAGCACAAGTTAGGGCGGGAACCGTCATCATCATCACATTAATTACATGTTTACATTGCTAACTACTAGCGTTTTTTTAAAATATATTTTCATTCTTGTTTGTATAGCATTCCATGCATATAAATAAACACAACTTATTGCAGCCAGAGACAATATGATATGGGTGCGTTTAAGTAAAAAAAAATACTTATTATTACTAACTAAGCAGCATAATAGCGATAAATAGAAAGGGTGCAACCTAGTATTGTAAAATGATTACTTTTCATTACTTTTTAGCTTAAACAATACACGACACGAGGTGGTGGTCACGGATATTTTGAATGAATGACCACAGTAACTCACTTCGATTTCGAGATCAATCACAAGTACAGAAACTGTGTCAGTGGTGCTTTTGCTTCTGTGCGGTAATTTTACTTCGGAAGCCCACACATGCCTTAAAATACACCATGGTCATGTCTTGTTGGCTACATGCACATCAGATACATGGAAGACGTACGAGTAGCAAGTGATTCTTGCCATTGCCATTACTTCAAGGACAGCTCACTCAACAGAGGAAAAGGTGACATTAGAATAACAATAATCTGTCTAAAGATCTTTTGTACGAGCCATGCACGTTACTTGAATTCCAACTATTCCCTGTCAATGTCTGCAATAGTCTTCACTGCACACGTCATCATCATACATTAATAGTTGCCCTGACTTGAAGAATTACTCATGCGGCACATTGTTGTTCCATGTACACGCAGTACACTTTGCAGCCAGCTTATGCTGCTTTTGTGATTGGGAATTCCTCGCTGTCACCTTATGACTTAGCCTAATATTTTCTGTGATGATGCCATATGATGCAGTGAAATGATGGCGCTTGGGCGATGAAATTATACTTGCTCGCAGCAATTACAATTACCATTCTCATGTGCCTTGTTTGCGCCGCAGACTCGGAATCAAAGGACCAAAGCAATGCTTTTGGTTTGAAGATCCACAGATTATACGCAAGTTGGCTGGATGATGATATGAGAATGATAAATGATGCAATCTAGTAGGCATGGTTTTAATAGAGGAGGTAAGTGTTCGCAAAACGAATTCTCTCTGGTCTCTTTTTGGCACAGCTGGGTGAGATCGTGTGGAGCTGTAAGACGAAAAAAGTTCAAAAAGCACGAAGTCCAAGGATTTTCAAGCTGCTGTGTGTTCGTTTGTGTAAGCTAAGTCTTCTAAAGTTTCACACCTGAAAGTCTTTGTTTGACTAGACTTTAGTTGCATGCACTAGTGTCTGTGTGCAATCTCACACACCATATAACTACTACTTATCAAAACCAGGGAGTCAATTATGTGGAAAGTTACACTTGGATTGGTTTTTTCACAAACATGCTCACGATGTTGATGGTGGCGAAGAAGTACATGCATTTTGGACTAGCCGGTATTATGAGCGAACTCCTCTTTCTATCTGTCATTACCTTTTTTCTGAGCCAGAAGACGTTTTAAGATTCCCTAGGACAACACAGTACACATGCTTAACTCGACTGTTTATTTAGCAAGAGTTCTGTAATTAAACATAGAAGACTCTTAGACTTATGTGCAACCATGATAATTGATTCGTCCTCACTCTTTCTTGTTGACAAGTAAACACAGTTGATTAATAGACTCCACACTTGTGTGAAAATTTCCCCACAAAGAGATGAAGTAAGGAAACTCTTCAACTATAGCTCAAGTACTTTGCAGATTTCCACTGTGAACTAGAGAAGAAACACATCCGCTGTGAGGTCCACGCATTGTAAAACATAAACAATTAGTGTAAACATGCATAATGTTTCACCTTCGCTCATGACGGTAGACTAGTAAAGTGCACACTCAAGTGACCACGGATGATTTTAATCAAACTCACGACAGTCATTTTAATGTCAGTCATTTCTCGCCCTTGCATTTCTTTTTCCAAGCAGATCGTGCGCAATATTTTAAAATAATTACTATTGCTCTCATCAATGACTCTCTGTGGAGAGGTAGTAAATTAACTGTCTTTTCTATGCATAAAAGTCAAAAGGGGCCATCCGTGTGCATCGAAAAAATCACATGACAATTCACGGAAAGGCAGCGCTCACTCATTTCTTAATTGCCATATATCCCTGACTATGGTCCACCTTTGTCCCCAAGTAAGTGCCCACAAGTTATCACATAATCACCATGCAAAGGACATTACTATGAGTCCTTCCTTCCTTATAATCAGCGTCAGACAGGACAAAGAACAAAGAGGCACTAGCAAATGAAGCAAGAAAAAGGAGAGTGAATTCTGTACTGTTGCAATAGTATAATTATCATACATCATATGTCCTCACGCTTCCTGGCCCAGAATTATTGCTGCATTTAGAACTGATTTAGCTCATCAAGGATACATTGATGACGTGATAAATCATGCATTTTAAAGAAGCACACGCACACACAAATGCTCAATAATTAATTTCTCACTTTCGAACAGAGAGAAGCTTTGATTGAATTTTCTAATGCGGAGTAAGAATGCGTGGAAGAATGAGTTATTCACGTCTTTTGAATATTGCTCTTGCTGCCCCTTTGATCAGCGTGAGGATAGCACAAATGAAGCATGCATAAATTAGTTTACAGCACGACAAAAGAGACAGCAGATTACCAACCACAGTTACATATCCTTGTGTGTTTGTACTTGTATGGTGGGCTAGAGGCATGGTGGATCCTCGTGATTTCCCTTGATTGTCGGAAAAAGGTAAAAGCCTGTTGCTATTCGTGACATCGTCTTTTTTCATCATAACACATGTGAAGCAAAGGTGAATGGAGCAGCTTCCCTATGTTGTTCCCATTGTTAAATGGTTCATAGGCATTGTTTTAATTAAGTGCAAACCATATTTAATCTACTGCTGACACAAAATATGTCCGTTTGTTGAGGGGGGTTATGCAAGTTTTGGCAGGCCCATGTTTGAATTATTCATAAATTACTCCATTATTAGTCATCCTCGTCATGTTAGTGTGACTGTGTGTGGTAAATGAAAGAGGGTTTTCCCCTTTTCATGATTAAAAACACAAGTTAATTTAAAATACATGGGGCATTGAAGTGTTTACTTCTCCTGACCATTCTATGCATGCTCACCAACTCCACAACAGGTTGTCATGATCTGTTGACAATAATACCTGACTACCAACTGTGTTTCTGAGGGAAACAAGTGACGGGACAAGATGTATGCATGTGTATGCTGCAGCTGCAGTTTCTACGACATGACCTCATGCTACTCCTTGCCAATTGAGCTATCTCTCGTGTTGATTGTTAGTAGCAACAGACCTCTCCTACTCCCCCGTCATAATTCTCACCACGAAAATTTTGGTACTCGAGTAAACCTTTGTACTGGATTCTGGCCGTAGTATGCACAATAATATCTGCATTGCAAACTGAACAGGATGACTCTCGTTAACCCTGATGACAGCCGTGGCAATGATGCTGCGCAAGTGTTGTATACTATAAAGCAATGGAAATACATACGTGGCAAGTCGACACAAATGCAAGTATTCATGAGATGTAGATTTAATTCCAAATGCATCCAAACTTGTCATGAGGACATTTCCAAAGTTGGCACAACGTTAAAAATCGGCTACTACTACCATCTGCTACAAATGCAGTTTCTTCAATTGCCTGTTTATGGAAAACGGAAAAGATATTATCATCAGGATCCGTTCCTTTCTTTGAGTCATCCTGTAGGTACGTACTTAATGATGACATTTGAAATCCGGAAACAGTTGCTTTACCAACGGTTTCCTAAGCTCATAAACTTCTATCTTATCCCTTGTGAGTGTGTGTGACCCATAAAACTTGGAGCTGATATTATCAGTGACGTGAGAGTTCATTGCAACTTTTGTATCAAAGGTGTTAGTTGTAGTTTGTAGTGACAGGTTATTGTAAAAGGTTTATGTGCTTCCATGCCACCCAGCTGGTCAATCAAAAATTGCTCCTGGGGAGCAGCAAGCACTTATATTATTAATGGTAATAGTGAGAAGATAATTACTTGGACATGATCACTCATTCATTTGCATTGTCTTGTAGTAATTAGTAGAAGAAACCATTTATTATCCAGTCATAGAATAATTTGTCCATCGGTTTTGTCAAATTGAAATTCATTAAGGTACATAAACAGGGGTGTGATGTATGTGTTCCCATTGAAGTTCATGATGACGGCATGGGTATCTTACTTGAAGCCGAACCCAAAACTGCTACGGTGATGGCCTGGTCGGTTGGGAGTAATGAAATGTATAAGGTGGATTTCATTTATCATATTGTTTGGCTCACAGCTATTGTTAACTTTCAATACTTTTCAGGGTCAGCAATTTAATGCGACCATGATGATCATGAAAGTGGTTTCTGTGGTGCTGAGCAGTTGAATGAGTCATACGAGTACAGATCATGGAGCAGGAGGAAAGACCACTACGACTATTAAATAATATCAAGTTAAATTTAACTTACTCTCCAAGTTATGGACCAAGGAAACATGGTGGTGATCATCCAAAGTATGCGCGCAATAGACAGACACCCATTGCAACTGTATATAATTGCAGGGATTATTATGCCCCTGTGAGAAATCTTCATGATTATCCATGCACGGAATTATTATGTCTAAGTGAAACCTCTAATAGGACACTAGGCTCATGCACACCTTTGAGTAGGCATCATGTTTGAAGACGTAATTTGGGCTAGGACTTTTGTAGTACACACGTTACAGCAAAATGTTCATCCTAAGGTTCTCAGCGTGACCGTACTAAAGTGCATGCAACTCCATATGCAAAGCTTCCATTTTCTTTGGCTCACGCTGCATAATTATTACATCCCTCTGGATTTTCAACGTGTTCAATGTGTCTGAGTCATTATTTCACCTCACCTTGCTCCTTGAGAGAGCTTCCCTTTTAATTATGCAATGAGTGAGAAACAAAAGAAGAATGATGATGCTGACTCTCCGTATCCCTCTTCAGATTTCACTTCACACAACTCTCCACCCTAATTGTTTCCACCAGGGAGAGGAGACTAAAGGTCAACCAGACAGTACGCATCCTTCGTGTCATAAATAACAGGCATTAGATCCTCTTTATCTCTCGAATTAAGGCATTTTTTATGAAACTGATTTCCACATAATTACACTCTTGTTTCTAATTTTGGCTTTAAATCTCGAGCAATTCATGCCGAGATGAGAGTGATAATAATTCATGCAAGGTTTCCACATAAAGAATAATTCAAATCAACAGTTTATGGCGTGGTTTTTGACAAAGTTGAAACCTCGTAAGGACACATCCTCCCGTGTCAGCCAAAGGGGCCAATTTTGTAACATATTACATGTATCCAAAACTGCACCCATGCTTCCATAGTTACATAAATCATTCTCCATTCATTTCAAGGGTGCAATTCCTGCACATCAAATGTGTGCACACTGCTGGCAATATAGCATCAAACAGTGTAATCCGATAGCCCCCATCCTTTCACGCTCGTCACAGCAAATTCGGCTATTATTGCAATCAGTCAATAAACTACGGTGCATTTAGTGTGGAGCAAATAAGGCAAAGCTAGGAGGCATACAAATGAGTACACGTGTACGTCCGAAGTGCCCTTCCATAGATTATTAGCATTGTTCAATTTAAACAAAACCACAAGTTCCTCTACACAGAGGAGGATGCAAGAAGAACTTGCTCATATCATTAGTCTTCTGTGAACAGCAAGGGCAACTTTCCATCAGATATATAAATAATTGTATGGAAGCAGCTATTATATCTACGTGTGCATTAAATATACATAAATTTCCATGCAAGTCTCTGATATTCTCTGGTGCAAACAACGGGCGGAAATCGGCCTCACAATTAGGCATTCTCATGAGAGCTGAAGGTGAGCAATAAGTCGGTTTGTCTGATGGCACTCAATCAGGCAGATTGCAGACTCTTTTACAGTCCACTCACAGAGAATAAACACTACTCACGTTTAAGCATAGTTTACTGCCATGGAGAAAAGGACGAGGATCTGTGCATACATTTTACGCACATACTGGCCTTGACCCCGCCTCCATGACCAGTCTGTCTTATGAATTGCCCACAAAATCTTTCTTTTCCTCCATGCAATTTTCCAGAGCCATTAAATCAAAGGATTTGAATAAGGACATGGGAAAGTTTATTGAAGTCTCGTCTTGGTTGTTACTCTAATCGGAGGGTGCCACCCCTCCTGCTCCCATTAAGTCCACTGGCATTCCAAGAACTGTTGAAAATTACACCTGATTTCACATTGCTCTTTGGAACACGCCTGTGCATCTCGTTCGAGCTCTGGATGCCAAAAGGCAGGTTCATTCATACACAGCCTCACCCAGGAATGCACATCATGCTGAGTAGTGTTACCCATTTCACAAAAAAATCTGTCTCAACAATCTCCAGGACCGCATGTGGTGGTGCTCATCCTTAAGAATATAAAATGCAAGATATCAGAGTGTTGTTAAAGCGCAAAGGGACGATGGAAATATGCGTACTGATCCAACAGTATGAAAACCTGTAGAATTGTAATAATAAAGCAGAAGAAATGACAGTTGAGTCCTCCTCCTGTCCCACAATATGTCCTTCTGTATTCCTCATTAGACGATTCACTGGCAAGACTTTCAGCTGTCACATGTGTATGCCTGCGGTTTTACCTTCCCAAACGTGATCTCAAGTTCGCGAATATTTGTGCTACTTGTTGCAATAATGCAACTACTTTGCATTTTCTCTGTTCTTTATCTGACATTCCCGTTGGTAAGTCGTGACTACAGGACAACACATGTTGCAGGCGCAATTCAAAGACACATTGAAATCTGAACGGCATCTGAGAGCTCATTGATATTAAGTTTGACACCACAGACGGCCTTCCATACTTTTTATTCCCTCATTTTATAATGTAATGCCCATCAAAAGGGATTTTAAAATTTGAAGACAGACAAGTCACTCAAGGATACGAGCGTAACAATGTTCGCTGGTCACTTGCTAAGATGCTACAGACCTATGAAATTTTTATTAACGTACTTTTATGCAATACATCCAATAATTTTCAACTTTATGACGGACTCATCATCAGTACAAGCATCACTCGAGTGGCGAGGGCATCTCTGTTAATTTGTAACCATCGTGAAGACTTATTGTGATAGAAGTGATACAAAAGGAGCATTGAGCACGTTTGACATGGTGGCGTTGCGCAAGAATTAACTAGCTCTTAACAAAGACAGTCATATGTCCCGTCCACCACTTCATTATCTGAAATAGTAATAATAATTGCCAGAAAATTTATATGACAAGCTAAACAAAATTGTTCGATTCCGAATAACAGCAGCAGTAGCGGTCGTAACTCTAACTACCCAGCATAAGTCCTATCGACATCATCAATGTACAATAACCTTAAACTCCGTCTCGTGAAGAATTAGGGCGTTTGTTACGGCGATGGCATTTCGTTTATTAAAAAAAATATTGCATCAATGACCAGTGTGATCAAGAACTAACAAGAGGGAATAAGGCCAACGTGCATTATCGCTTGATCAAATCAAATGTGCGTAGAAAAAATCAACTGACGGATAGCTTGGCTGTGAGACACTAATTAATTTAATTATGATTTAGAGTTAGAAACGCCTTAACTGCTAACTTGTTTAATTTTGATGGAGGTCCATATGTATATGTTTTAGAAATAATTGAATCCCTCTCTTCAACAGTACGACACTTCCTCTCAGCTATAAAATCCTGCTGCAGAAAAATTGCTACTCATGTAACGGGCATGTTGAACTTGAGTGTAGGACCAAAAACAACAAAAAAAACTTATTGCTTCGCCGCTAACTTTACTTTGAGACTTTGCCAGCTTATGCATAACTTTCACAAGCAACAAAAGAAGGAGCGTTACATTACAAGATAAGAGGAGGTAAAATGAGCCTCATCCTAATAAATCTATTTACTATAAAAATCAGTCACACCTTGATGGAGTTAGAGCAATAGAGATGATAAGGGTAGCTCTGTTCATTGTTTTTGTTTTACACTATTTAGCCATTCGTCATACAACTTTATTCGTTCTCCAGTCAGGAGGATTGCCTCACATTATGCATTCTGAACTGTGTGGACGTCCATGCACTATGATTCCAACTCGCCAACGTAATAGTAGTCAAGTAACTCATGATTAATGTGTGGACCTCGAAGCATGCAATGATGAGTTAAGGACCTTCCCGGATAATATACGGCGGATTAATAGCACATGAAAAGCACGCAGGAGCATCATACGAGCATTGCATGCAGATAAATGCCAAGCCTCCTAAGCTTTCAATCCTCATCCTACAATAAAGCTTATGGCTCACACAGCAGTAGTTTTGAGATGGCTAATTTCGCAAAAAGAAGCTCGTTTAAAGAAGAACTCTTTTTTTTGTTCACCCTCAGCTACTTGAACGTAGCCGTATTGCTATGGCTTCATTACACAAATTACAGGAGGAGGGTATTTGACAATGAGCTACGTGGCTCAATTGTCACGAGTATAAATGCAACGTAACAAGAAGAGACACTTGACGGAAGAGGAGTCCCAATGTGTCTTAAAAGCCGAGCAGCATGATGAGCCATTATTAAGGAACGTTATCATCATAGAATTACGCAAGTGCTTACGTATGAAGCTTGTGGAGGATTTTGTATGAAATTTAGGTGGGACTCAATTCAAGGAGAGATGAAGAGAAAATAAATTTAAGAGGGAACGAGTCCTTCGCAACGAAAATATAAGTGGATGTCATGCAGGTGTAAGGAGCTCAAGAGGCATCTTCAGTCCCATCATAATAATAGACGCTAGTTATCTGTTCTTCAGCCTCAAAAAAAGCTTTGGAGATTTGCATGCACATGAGATATTTGCAAATACAGACAATTTACCACAAAATAACTCTATGAGTTCAAATCACTGAATTCCTCAGTTCGTCCACGTATCACACGAATCAAGAAGGGGTACGACCGGCTGGTCGACAGCTCATCATTAGAGGAGAGAGATAAACAAGTATGGTGTGTCGAAGAAAAGTGAAGGAGAGGACATAGTGGTTTTACTTTTCAGCAAACCGCAGAATTCAGAAGACTTGTTGATGATTGTGCGGGGCTTGCAAACAACAGCAGTACGATGGGCTAGTAAAACACATCCTAAGGAGGAGAACGTTTAAGTTTGCGCAAGAAAACAACAAGCAAACCTTGCCAACCGTTACGGAATTGCGAACATGAGCATGAGCTTTTCGACTCTATTCGATCAACGCCTCATGTATATAGCCCATTTTTTTTAACTCCTGTCTTTGTATTTTTCCCTTTCAAGCTTCATCAAACTATGAAAAAATACATGGAAGCCAGATTTTTCGCCATTATATACTGCTAATTGTCCTACTACATATCACATTGTTGAAACCTTTCCATAGGTAGGTGTAGTAATCGAGCTAGAATACCTGAGAACAGCAGCTTTTACGTGTTAACTGTCGCGTAACTTGGCATCTCTTTCATACCTATTAGCACTTTTACTCTGCACAACCATCATCATGTACACACCTTTGCACGCACACATACACACACAGCAGTCCCTTTGCTAAAAGCTTTTGCATGTCCCCTAGAATGCGTTAAATTTCGTAATTAGAGGGACAATTTCCTTCAAATACTGAAATAAGGGAGCTTCTTATATCCTTCGTGAACCATACTTAATATAATAATGTAATAAAGTGTGGGTATTGCTCAAGATTTCACGCCCCGGTAGCTCAGAGACCCAGCGAATTCTGACGTAATTCAGCTCCATTACACAGCAGCCCGAAAGGTAGCATAATTATATTATAGCCATTATCAATCCCCTCTGTTTAAATGCTATAGTATCAACTTGATGAAATTCTAATCCACAGTTCATTCATAATTATAAAGGTCTTGGGTAGCTTGCTAATTTTCATCTCCGCATAACAATGGAAGACGGAAAAAGGAAGGTACTGACAGTCGTGTGTGTACAAGAAAGAATGTGAAGTACATACTATAAATACTACATACATAAACGTAGCAAGGCTACGGAAATGCATTTATGGTCTATTTGTACGATTATTTACGCTTCCGGATATCCCTTCTGTGCAAAAGTGCGTGCGTGGTTCAAAGTGTGTGTGAACAGTTGCACACCACATAGTCTGAGTAATTGTACATGATCCAAAAACCCACGAATTTCATGAAGGAACTAACGCCTGTCATATGTACACAGTACATACATTTAAAGTTGAGTCCATGGCAAAATGCGTACAGCTTGAGTGTTATGGAAGAAAGTTAAATTTTGGCAGGCATGTGTGAGGGCGGCCATGATATGAGAGAATGTATGATTTAATGCGTCGATGCATGTAGTGTGAGTTGTTCAAGTCAATGTAGAACGCCGGAATGGTGGTTTTTAATTGTTTTCTGTCGAACACTGAGGCGTACAAGGAAGTGTGTCGATGTGTCCTGACAGTCTGATAAATGTAACACCTCAACTGCTGAAAAGGGACGAATTGAAGACTTTGTCACAATTACTCCTTAACCGCGTCCACTTCCGGTCAGTCAAGAGTTCCATTCGTGACTAAAAACAGTCTTAAATGAGTGCTCAATTGTGCCCTTATCTTCTGTGTCATCCTACAGATAAGGTATGAATAATTGTCACAGCTTCACTTTTAGAATCATCAAGACTCGGTACTCATGTATGGAATAAATTTGACATCCACCCTTCGTTGGAAGTTCGAGGTGGTTCTAATTTACTCCAAAGGCACCCACCATGGTGGCTAATAGGATAATTTTGAAGGTGAGCCAGATATGAGGGATTTTGAACTTGAAAGAGACGGCGATATGATGACCGAATGAGACCGTTAATCTCATTCAATTCACCAACTTGGGCGATATCACTCAAAACATGGCAACCTTAATGACTTTTCACATGAGGAAATGATCCATGTCTCCCCATGTGTGGGTCACGTTGTATTACGAGCCTTATACGGCCGTTTATTGTTCTATTTCCTTCAGCCGTAGGATTGAGAGGAACGTATCCCGCTCCTAATACTCACTTTAGTTTTGACCCCATAGGAGAAGATGGAACGCAAAAAGGGACCCAGTACGTGAGAGAAAATGAGAGCTGCAGTTTTCACTGTAGTATGTCCACCACCGTTGTATACTATGCGCAGAACATGACGATATAAGAATTTAAAATGTAGGCTGCCGCTGGGACGATGAGCGTCCGTTTGACACAGATTATTGAGGAACCGTTCCCATCATCTCCAATGACATTGGCGAATATCAAAGGTCCACTGCATTAAAGGAACTTGTGGGAACTAGCCATACGGGTTAAGCCAGTGGCTTAGCAAGAAAAGAACAAATGAGCTGGTAGCGTGTGGTGGGAGAAAACACCCGACATTTCCCCCTTTAATTTTCAATTATCTTTTAATATGAAAAACACAGAAGTCATCAGGGCACACGCATGCTGAACGGTACACGTAGTACACGCACACATTTCTACGAATCCCTTTGAAATTCAGCACGGTCACGAGCATTGCATTCAAAATGCTTCCTATGGACTCTCTCTGTCATGTTGAGAATAATATCACAAACACACACACACATGCCGTACAGCGAACCCATACAGATACACTGTTCACGTGAGGAAGAGAGACAAAGTAGGGCATTTATACGGTATGGTGAGTGTGATGAGGTTATTTTCCAGATCGTTAATACTAATGTAATTAACTTGGTTAGCAAGATATAGAATTAAACTGGGAACATAGTGAAATAATTATTGCACAGTGGGAACTTCATTTGTTCTTGTTTATATGGCGGATAGTACACGGTTAGGGTTGATTGTGACGTTTTAACATGTAAAATAATAGGAAGCTTCACGTGTGTTTAGAGCTGAAATACATTTCCCTTTTGTCATCATCATCACTTGCTCATGTGTGCTTGTATGTGCAGGAATGGACTGTGCGAAACTCACTGGGTTCATATTTGTAATCTCCGGAATCGCCGCATTGTTATCATTTTGGGGAGAAACTACTTTGAGAGAGCATACAGCATGACAAGCTGATCACAAATGAAAAATTACGAGGCCCCTGCCCACTCCTGTATGACAGCAGCAGCACTGCCTTTTGCAGCCCTTTCTGTTCTTTTTCCTCTGTCCTACTTCTCAATTCCATGGCAAAGAGTAAATGGAACAAATGATAAATACTCGTAATTGATCTCCTAATACAGCAATAAATTGAAAAATGCTCAATTTGCATGAAATTTTCCATTGCATTCGAGACTCATAAAATGAAACTATTGCGATCAGTTGTACACCTCTATACAGTCGATAACATTTCACGATTTGAAAGTCTTCAACGAATTCACATGTTTACATTACTAACATCTTGGATGGAGTCTAACCGTAGCTTAAAAAAAACAAACCTCACTTGACTCCATTGGTTCGCCCGGGAGGTTCTCGAGATAGGAAACTCATAAGTTTACATTAAATTTTCCTCTCAAGACGATAGGCTCCATTATTCCATTAAGGAGCAAAACTGAAAGCGACCATTACCTTCACTGAATGCTAGCTTCCGCTATCAATTCCACTAAGCACTGTCACATTAATTGGTCAATATTTTACTTCTCGACAATTGTATACGAGTGGTGCTCGTAAAAATGTAATTACGATACGACACTTTGGCTAAGTAGCGCACCACCATGTCTCCCGTGTACGAAACAAAGCGTATCGCTCACAATTGTGACAAGATAAACTTGTCTTTGTGAAATGAAGTTACTGTGTCAACATGAACTGGACCAAAGAGGTCCCAAACTCATTCATGATGCCTCGATTATCCGTATCTGTGCTCACTGGAGATTTACAGACACGGTGACACAGTATAGCAAGTGAAATGAATGGCCACAGTGCCTATACCCACAGAATGAAAAGATGGAGAAGGACCATAATCATAATCACCGCTGCTTGTCTACATAACTTGACCAAACGGTAGGGAACAATAATAATGGTAGGTACTTTGGCGAAGTAGAAGCAGCAGTCCATCAAGCAAAGTCATCAATCCAACATTTTTTTTACCTGGGACCATTTTTAATTTAAATAGCCATACATTAAATGGCTCCCTGTTTTACAACTCCAACTCCCATTATCATCATCACCATCATACAATATGGAGCCTACTATTGAATGCGTAACCAACAATGGTGGCTGCAAGTGAGCAACGATGAAGGAATCCCTTATGGAAACTCATACGAGTTCTCATTAACTCCTTTTTATGATTGTTTGATCACTGAGAGGCCAGACGGGGGAAGTCTGTCTGTGTTTCAGCAAGTTACAAATTAGCATTTTCCCATTATTAATTATGGGTCTCCTCATCATGAGATTTCACTCTCTTCCAACTTGTAGCAGCATGGCGGAGCAGAGAGAAACAGTGAAGAACAACCATCTCCTTCTTACCTCCGCCTTCTATAATTATATTGCAATCTATTAGACATAGTAAGTCAAGTTGCACATCACATTATTTCTAGCAGTTTACAGCTAAAATTATGATAACGAGCGCTTGTTCTAGACGATAAAGGGCGGTGGCAACTATGCTCACAGGCGGATTTCTTATCAACGGAAAAAAAACGATGAAAATGAAAGGGATTACCTGATTTTAATTGCATGATGCATTGTCAGTCAGATGACATCTTCAATCATCCAACGTGGAAAGTATGATGAAATGTTTGCAATGTTTGATGAGGAGCATCAGCGTTGACGCTCTCATACAAAAAGAGAATGACATTTTGAGGCTTTTCAATGCATTGGACGGTAGCATTATTGCCTAAGCATGAAAGCAGCAGATCGTAACATTCTCTACCACCACCAAGCGCTCAATATAACGTCCTAGAATACCTTTGTAACAGAAGAAAAGACAAGGTCGCTTTGTGGCTACTATATAGTTTATCATCATCAACATGTTTAGAAAACGAAGAATACGATTTTCAAATACGATGCTGTCATACAGTTAAGGCGATGATTATTATGTTGACGTTGACATCATCCGAAGGAGCATCTTCTGATGTATGGTAGTCCAACCGATAAGCTTGATAATTTTGCACATCACCCACGCCATTCTTCTGTTCAATATTGCGAGCTGTCAGCATGTGACAAAGCATAATTTGAATGATTCTTACTTCGTCACCTGCTGCTCATCATCACCCTCATGATCTTTTTCCCTCTGCTTACGCACGTGTAAAAATAATACTAAAACATTACTTAATCCCTCTACATATTTTCTCGACATCGAGACTCAAGGTGGTCGTGAGGAGAGGAAAGTCATGATTGATGGGATATCAAACGGGTTGTCACTCATGTTTCCGTTAACGAGGATTTCTCCCCTTAATTTTTTACACTTAGTGCAATTCTAATGTATTCCAGACATATCAGTGCCATGATTTTTAGCTTATTTTGCTAACCAAAGTCCATTCGAGAGATTTTATCGACAATTAAATTTCACTAGTCCTACTTATAGAAGCATCCTCCACTTAGCTGATTGCTTTCATTGTTATTGCATCATGACATCTGTCCATTAAAAATAAATCCATATTGACAAAATTCATCCAAAGCAACAATGACCATTCATTTGTCTCTTTCTCTTCCCAATACAATTGCCCAAGTAAACAAAGAGAAAAGTTCCGAATTTCACCAGCAGCACACCACGCAGAGGAATGCATGGTACTAGAAAACGAATGGTAGAAGATTGAATCATCAATATGGTGAAAGAAGAATTCAAAATTGGCGATAAGGAAATCAAAATGGTGGCCAACAATGATTTTCGTGGTTTCAATCAGCCTATTTTCATATGTTGCTTCTGTACTGTCAATGTTGTATTTTTTCAGGTGCTGTAGATGGTTGCAATTTTGTTGCCTTATCCCCGTGCGACCCATGAATGATTGCACTGATGATGTGCTAAGGTGGTATGGCAGAATTTTCTACGTAGTTTGTATGGGTATTTACATGCTTCAGCAAGTCCGATAATAATACAAAATGTTAAGCCTGTACATTTAAGCTCATCAACACAGACAGACCGAGCCCCTCCTTTGGTTGTTACCAAATTGTCGATTGCATCAGTGCTACTGCCACTGTCGTTGGTTAGTACTTGGATCCCAACAATGACTTAGAGATGCGAAAATCAGTGATGATCATTATGTGAATGGATTAATTAATGATGGCACCAGAAGAACATTACCAGCTCTGCTCTGATTTCTCATAAGTACCACTGAACAATTCCTCACATATGACGGGCAAAATTGCAAAAGTTTCTTTGCTCAGCCAAGTGTATAGAATGCATAATTCTGCATGTACAGAACCACTCAACAGTATCAGGCTCCATCATAAGCCTCACATAGTTGTGAAGAAGGCAAGGCGAAGCTGTTATTAGAAAACCATAACCCTCTATTCAGACTTCAGACTCAGCGTATGAAAGACGACAAACTCGCACATGTCTGCGTATCTAATGTGAGCCAAGAGCTACGCACTTCAGCTGATTTAACACCTTGAAACAAGTAATAAGTTAGCAATTGGCAAATCTTTCGTGGTCCTAATTTTTCCTCATCTGTGTTCTCAAGCAGTTGTTTTTGTTTCTGTAGAGGATAATCAGGACCATTATTATCAACTTTCTCCTGCATTCCGCCCAATAAAGTCTACTCCTGTGGATCTTAATAATTATGCTTTTCCTACAGAAGATAAGAATCCGGAGAGGATCAGACATATATTTTTGTGCGGCAAGACCCTGTGACTATGTATCTTCGAACTTTCATTATGAGCTAACTAATAATGCACGAATATCCCTGGTGGACTAGAGAGTATAAAATTAGGCGGCTGACACTTGAGACCTTATTAATTAGAGAACTCACCATCGAAATTCATTGATTTAGTCATGATTTTCTACTTCAGCCGTCACAACACGTCTACCCTGGGGGAGGGACACGAACAAACGGAGACTGGCCAGTAAGAATTGTTTTAAATTATATTATTAAAAGTAGATTCTTGCCATATGCAACTCTTCAATGAGTGAACAGGTTAAGGCTGATCCGAGGAAAAAACACATGCATTCGTTACAGAAATCGAGGTTTAGTGTCATTTTACATGATCTCGTGGATGCTATAATATCGTTTCGCAGGGACGCTAAGATTACGAAAAGAGTTTTTAGAAAACATTTCACATCCATATCGTTTTTCCATTATTTCATTTGTCAATGGAGAGAATATTGTAGCATAGTGACCATGAGTAATTTTTCAAGGATTACATTTAAATGTGCAAAAATCGGACGACTTCAACTTGTTTACAGCGTCAACATATTCGTCAGTGATGAACTTGGCCGGTTTTCTAAATAAAACGGGACTTCCGAGCAATTCATGGGGATATTTGACTGTTGAACTAGAAGATTCATTGGCACGGGCCACCAGATCGAAATGGCTCCAGGGGGTGCAGCACAACTTTAGCTCACCATTGACGTTGGTGCTACTACATGAGTGAGTACTACCGAGGCTTGATACTATCATCTCAGCGATTTAACTTATCGTAATTTGGGTCTCTCAGCGGTATACATAGAAAATGACAGCTTTTGTACTAATCGCTCCCATAAAACACAAGGTGTGACTTTTTGCAATGTAGTGTGGGGCATGACCTGTGTATCTTGCTAGGTTCCCTATCTTCGCCCTCCATTATCCCCTCTTAACTATGACCACCGTTATGCCCCGATTCCAGATGTACCACACGTTGTATGTATCTACGAGAGATATCGTGGAACTGATAACGCTACAGTAAAACGGGTAAGGATTCGTCCGCTAGTACCGTAGGTGGTAAATATAATTAGTTTTCATACGCACGGAGGCTATACGCATCAGAGACAGAAAAACAGAGAAGGTCTCTAAAGTTACTCTATCCTATGCATGAAGCAATGACGGTCCAGAATGTTGACTGAAGAATGGCACCTTTAACAATCACAATAATTATTACTATCAACGCCATTAAAGTTCTAATATGCTCTGACAATTACTCCCCTGATAAATTTCCATAACTTTTTTAGTGTTCGTGGATGAATCATGGGCAAGGGCGTCATCCAAACTCACCTGCGATAACGCGGGCAGAGAAAATGGACCATCAGTGCTTAACGACGCATAATGTACCATCATAACTTGTGTAAACACTGCAGTGACTTTCCTGTCTGTTTCTCTCTTGCATTATCAAAATGGATTACTCCCCAGCCATTTAATTTTGACAGGAGGATAAGGTGAAAAGAATTGAAAAGATAACACGGACGTAAGGCCTATCGTATGATTGAAATCTGTAGTAAAAGTTGGTAAAATTTGAACTCATCCTGCTGTACTCCACTTCATCAGAAAGAGAAACTCGGTTTGGGGTATAAATTATCACTATAGGACCATTTTTCCTCTCATTACAAAGACACTCTTCGCTACAATCACAAGATCAAAAATGGTGTTATAAGTCCCTTTTTTCACTCCTCATCTTCACAATCGGTACAAATATTATTTGACTTTCTCATTCGGGGCTATTGAAAGTAAATACATGAAGCGGCTAAAGAACATTAATTTTCAATTTCTATATGCTTTTTGATTACGACCATAATTTGAAAGAGTACCTCTGGGTCAGTTTTGTGTACTATCAGCGCTCAGGTCTGTTTTTATGATATACTACAAGCGTAATATAAATTTGCAGTGTGCATTCACACCTGCTTCGTTAAGCATTATCAAGTGTTGGTGTGCCAACAAATGAATAAAAGATTTTTAAGTTTATTTACCTACATTGATTACCTCCAACACTGACTGAGGATTCCCATTGTCTCTCGCTTGGTAGTAATCATACAGCTAGTATTACATGAAGAGCAGCTAATAATTACGATTGTAAGTTTAAACAGGGGCAAGACAAGTAAAACTGATGAAGACAAGTAAAATTTTCAGCTCTAGTTCTCTCCTTCCTCGATGGATCGTTCCAATCTTAACATCTACGTTTCAATCATCTCTGCGCCAAATCACACGCGATTAACTGCGAGTTAACTTCACTCAGACCGTTTACTTTGTAATACAGTAAGCTAGCTCTCCATACACAATCAACCTCCCACCGTGTCCACCAAAGCTGAACTAATACATGTGCTCAAGCAAATTTTCCTCTTGTAACTACTTGCATATAGGAGGATGCTACAGTGAGAGCCGGAATGTCTGTAGCTGAGACAGCGACTTGAGTAAATATTCTCGCACGTACTTTACAAATGAGAGGATTTAAAATTTGGTATGGCTCTGGTCGGGCTACCCAGAACTACAGACATTATTATTAATATCATGACGATGAGGAGAGTAAACAAGAGAACAGAGAACTACACAACAATGCTGATTGACACGGTTGTACACATAACTTAACGTAGTACAAAAGTTACAGAATCCTCAGCATGTAGCAAGTTTAAGGCAGGAATCTGCTACAGGGGAGATGATGGACCTCTCGGACAATTCATTCATACATTCGGCGGCATAAAAAGGCATGAGTTGGCCATTATCCTAAAGTTGATTACTATTTTCCTATCACACAGCGCCAAGTGAGCCAATGCACCCTTCTACTCCTATTGCTGCTCTTCATTTCTTTGCCTCCTGTTCACGACGGCGACGCGGAGATGATGAGGCTGGTTGATGGAATGTTCGGCAATCAGTGGAGAGGAAAATAAGCTTGTTTTGTCAGTATAGTAACAAAAATCCGCTCTTTCAGACCACATAGCAGCCCAGAGGGATTTTGCGTGCGACGATGCAACAACTTTAACACCGCGGGATTTTATTGCGTTGGAATTTAGAAAAAATCAGGTAAGGGACGGAAATGACACATTGTTCCATTAACTTATACGACAGTTGCCTCGTATAGTTAATGATAAACGGGCCCAAAAGTCTCATGCACAGTTTAAGTTCTCGCCTGGAGTGATCAATACTACCGTGTATAACGGTACAGCTCCAACAGCTAATTTCCGCTTTCCATATTTACAATAATAAATTCAGCCAGTGGAAAATTAAAACTCATTACATTTCCACCGAAGATACCTCACTCATGTTCACAAACTCTCTTCGTATCTTTTCATGCTAGTAATAGTGCGAAAAAAAATACACACACCTTATTAGCTCTTCGGTTGTAAAATGGTATCAAGCAATAAATAGGTACGATTTTCAACGAGGTGCGTACATACATGCTTACATTATACCTTTAGAGTTGCTATCATCATCAAGAGGAATTCGAGTAAGACTTGAAATGTTCATGAGCGTGAAATGGCATGCATATATATGACCAGACAGTACGCGAACACGGGTACGTGCACACCCCAAGCGTTGTTGCTCTCGCTGATTCAACTTTTTCATAAATCTGATCTACTCACACTATTGCACGCAAAGGGAGCCCTCCACCAATTATTCGGGTTCCAGCTTATCACAGCTTCTATCTCATCTCATTTCTATTCAGGCACTGCATTACTTGACTGACACGGCCTCAACCCCTACTCTTTGTACCTCTGATTCGCCAACACCAGCTTGATACAATAAAATCACTCCAATCATCAGTCTTGGATTTCAAAGCGACCATTATTATAATCATCATCATGTATATTTTATTTAACCTCGGAGATTTACGACAAAGTCCCACACCCGACCATTATTGTAATCTTGACAGCTTAAAACAAGCCTCCAACGGTCAGTCTCATACTGTCATACATATTTATCTGAATCAATCTCTTCTCAGAGATACACTGCGACACTTTAACGCCTCTTTCATCCCTAATTCCATGTTTCGGCTTGTGTGTTTTTTTTTACAAATCGTACAACTTACATCTTCTTCACGCTGTTATGCAGAAAAGTTGTACAGATGCAGAAAAGTGCGATAAACCGACCCATTTCATGTACTTTGTACATTATTTTTCGCACGCACTCAAGGAGACACATCACCCAGCATCATTATCAACACAGACGGCGACTCAGCTTTCTCTTTGGAAAAGACAGAAGGAAAAAAAACTTCCTCATCCCACCATCATCGTTTTGCTACAGATCAACTCAGCTTCACAAGTCACGTTCATGTCTTCATCAGTGGTATTATTGTAAGGTGACAACAATATGACCACGACAGGAGAATCGAGCATAACCATGTCATAATCATCCCCACCCACCACCTCCCTCTGATCCAGTCACCCTCTTTCCATCCAAAACAACACTTCATTGTGTGGCGGCACGAAAATACAAGAAGAAGAATAATTTAAGAATTCGTCAAGCAAATTAACTCTACTACACAGACGCATATGAATCATAATAATGATACTAAGAAGTATCGACAGTTCTTTTATAATGGTTCAGGTGCAGACATAATGATTACAATTACCATTACAATTAGTGGTTGTTTAGACAGGGAAAAGGAAAGTTGAAGTGGGAGTACAAGGAAAGTATTTGGATTATGTCTGCGATGAGGCTTCTCTTTAAAAAAAAGCAATAACACTAATTGCATTTGGCATTTCTTTACTTCACAATGTCCTCCTCATTCTATTCATGACGATGGTTAAATTTAGAACAAGAGATTGTTATTACTCTATTACTACACTCAGACCATCCACGGCACGTGCGGATCATCTTCCTTATGTCACACTTTCAACGCCCTGACTCAACGGACACAAAAGGTACAGAGAATAATCTTTTTTTCATGCTGCTGCTACTCCTTTGGAAATAGGTCAAGCCAAAAAAGAGTTGAAACAATAAGAAAATACTATTTTATACCCTCCTGACGACCCATTTGTGGTTGTGAGAATACTGACTGAGAAAAGACGATTGTCCACCACACGTAGACTTCTCCTCGTCTGTGTCTTACTATAATCGTCACATCATAATCATGGCTATGAGCGCAAGCTTCAACTCACATAAGGAGAAGGAAGTACTAATTCGTTCCGTTCTGAGGTAAAACTCTCTAAAACGCTCTTCCGACTAATTATTATTACAAAAGCAAAAGCTTCCTTCTCTTTCCATATTATACGTTCTTAGTACACTCTGAGAACAATTGCTGCGGAAGGAAGCTGAAGTTCGCCATACACACTACAATTTTCTGCTTTGTAATAATTGTTTCATCAATCACACCGTATTTACACAGCTAAACCGTCAAATTGTACAGAGGGTGTTTAGCTTCATTTACATGCACTAACGAATGTTACTGCAATATACTGTGAGGTCAGTGAGACTTTGAAGAGTGTGCACTATAAGACAACAGACTGCCATAAGAACACTAATTTCCAAGCCGAGGATAATAAGAAATTGAGGTGGTGCTAAATCAAAGATGACCTCCATGCTGTAATACAATGCCGTGTATTATTACAGAGCGCAGCTTAAGGGCGAAGGTTGCGGTGGTTGATACTGGGGAAAATGAGTGTCTGACCAGAACACACATAATATTAGCCGTCATATTTACCCAACAGCACAATGCGAGTCTCAACGCCAATGTAATCGATTTTTTTAATAAGCTAGTATTATATGTGTATCTCTTTCATTCCTAATTTGATTACTACAGTATTTTTTTTCAAATACTAGGTCTCCGGGACACACTCTGTTACGCTCGAAAAGAGAACCTTTGAGCCCAATATATGGGAAAGGAAACACCCACACGTATCACAGAATAGGAAAACAATCTTTCTTTGATCTGCCAAAATTCTGTTACAGGACCTCAATTATTATGTAACTTTTACAAAGACGCTCACACAAAAGTTCATGCAAAAGAGTACTAGATAGGATAATGGCAATAATGCCTGCAGGAAAAGCGAGATGATGTAAACCGGTTAACTGTAAAACGTGCTCACTTATGTGAAATCTATTAGCTTATAAATCACAAAGATGAGACTGTCGGAAAGCGTAAAATCGGTCTCTCTCTTGCACAATTTACGTTGACCATCGGTGGGTCAGTAGGAACTCTAGATCCTCATATGTACCTGTAGTGTATTATATTAAAATATAAATAAAAATTACAGTTTGCACTGCATTAGCACTAGAAAATTTGAAATTTTTTGGAAAATTGCAGCAAGATACGAAGAAAAGAAGAAGAATACGAAGGAGGAAGCAACATCGAGTAGAGGGGCAGATCCCTATCGTTCAAATCTCTCACTATATCTTTACCTGAAAACGGCCTAAAGAAGCTCATTCGGCAAGCATCAGGATTATTATTAGGGCGAAATCCCAATGCCGTGAGCTACGGCACGAGAGATGAACCTTGCCGCGTGCTGATTTCTCTAAGCAAATTCTGTCGTTTTTCAGTTTCGCCTCTATGATAACTACTAATTTAACCATCTCTACTTTGATTTTCCTCGTAATAAATTCTACGGTGATGACAGATCTCACTGATGTATGCATGCGTTTGTGTCAATTGGTACCTATGATTTTGCATATAAAGTTAACTGCAGTCATGCCATATCTGATTGCATTTCCGTGGGGAAATGCAGGAATTAGTGGAGTGAGTCATGACTGTGGAGCCTCTTGTGCGGGCTCCTAATGTGTGAGCAGACTCAGTTAGAGGCGTGTGGGCAAGACAAATATAGTTTCCAACTCAGTGAGTTTTTAGACTCACCACAAAAATTTACAAGAAGTAGTCATGATAATGGAGGGAGGACGAGAAAGAGAGTGAGATAAGTGATCAGAAATGATTGCAGGTTATTAGAAGTCATGAACCTTGCTTTATACATAGATTCATCAACAATACGCAGCTAATGATGGGGGTTTGATGGCGTATAGCCACCACCACTGGAAGATACAATGACCGCTCTTCCTGCAAAAAGCTTGTCAATAATACCATTACATCTCTCCATGTTGCCACAATAGACGACCGGAAGCCTTCAAAAATTCAAGTTCCTGCATAAAAATTTATGACAAAGTCATCAAGTCTTCAGCTCTCATTGCCTGTCTGTAACATGAGGCAGTGTTCATACGTGCCTTTTTCTGCGTATGCGTGTGTGTGAATAGTTGACTGTAAAATGAGATACAAAAAAGAGTACAATGCATGGTAGGAAGGAGTCGGAGAGCAGTACATTCTACAGTTGATTAAATGTGATTCTTCTCTCTGCTCCCTGATGTTAATATTGTGGGAGTGAGTGAATAAACTCGTAATAATAAGTAGCGTAAGCTAATTCTCTCTCTCACAGGCTCACTTGAACATGCAACCCAGCCAATGACCTATGTTACTCTGCAGGTTCAAACAAATTATCCAATACGGGATGCTGATGATGGCATGTCCTTTGATCTTTCTGGGTCAATCGGAAGTGGGCATGTGAAATATGAAAAAGAGATTCATCCATCCAACTGTGTCCGATTTTGACTTGGCTCAATTGTTCAGAGGATGTGCGATAAATTGAGGTAGTTATTTCGTTCTATATTCCCTGACACGCTCCAAAATTCCTCCTGTCATCTTGAAGCTATTAAAGCAACCAAGAACAAAGATTCGGATACCATAACAAACCCAGTTATTATCATGCTCTGCACACATCCGGTGTTCGAATAAGGTGAAGAATAAGACGCGAACTGCATGTAAATAGTTACAATTTTCAAGTTAAATAGGACAGGAGTTTCATTGGCAAGTGGAAATCATATCGTTCTGAGCATGTGTATCCTTGAAAGCTTTATCTAAGTCTGACTGACTATACTTGGGCTTAATTAACGGCTCGTTGCGCATTTGAAGTTACCCCTACTCTTGGGAGCATATATATATATATAGTAATAATGTGAGACCACCGAATGTAATTTATACTCCCATGTATTACTACAACATCGTAGTTTGTATATGTGTGTTTCAGACTTACAGTTACACATTCTTGCACCCTTGGTGCGAATCCACGCTGAACGTGTACGAACACAAAGGCTTTTGGAATTTGGAGCCATTGCTTTTAAATGGCAACAATTGTTAGAAAGGAATAAGACACACAGAGTTTGCCAGCAATGCATTGGAATAGCTGAGAGAAACTTAACGGGAAGTTGGGTAGAAAAGTTTGTATTTCTTCCCATTTTTGTAAATGTATTCCCTTTTCATATTGCCCTACAGCCCAAAGCATTCTCTTATCATCATCATCATCATCATCCTCGCGGAGAACATGACGATCATTGTGCTGTGTAATATTTATGACTCCATACGATGCCTTTGCCATGTGAACCGTGAGGGCCCTTGCTATTCAAGTTACGCCATACTGAAGACAAAAAGTACTGTAGATCATCTGCTTGACTAGATCGTCTTCTCTCGTATTTACGGAAGAACAACTGACCTGAGCAAATATAAAATAATTATATGAAAAAAGAAATGTTCACTTGGCCTTGCATCTTTGGTCTACTTGGTGGTATAAGTCAACAGTATCATTATTGCTTGTCGTTTTCTCCCACTCCTCCCTTGAAATTTATCTTCCTCTGACGCCAAGTATATATACTCAATATATCGAGTTACATGATGCAATCTAACATGATGATAAAATAGAGCCAAGGTCTTGTTGAACATGCCTACTGAGCATACAAATGTACACAAGCAAAGAAGACAACTAATCTGAGGCACGCTTCCCTACCACCACTTTACCTGTGTATTCATTTCATTCTACAGACCCCCCCCCCTACACACGCAAACAGTAGTTGCTCTCTAACGGGAATTCAGCTCTGAATGATCTTGAAGGGGAACATGCAGGATATTCCTTGTAATTTGTAATGGCACGAGATCCAGATGGTCCTCAAATGTGTCTTTCAGCTCAATACAAAATCCTTTTGTTTTCCATCTCAGTGCAAACCGCACATGTGTTTAAACAAACTTGCATGAATGAAATGAGCACTTGAAGTGTGCCTGAAAGGAAGTCTACGAATGAAACGAGCTTACAACTGCGACACCTGTCACACTTGTGACATAAAAGGAACATGTTCCGTCCCTTCCTCCCTCTCTGAATGGAAGCAAACGAAGCTGGTTGTATGCATGCGGTGCTTCCCTTTAAAATCCTTCCCATATTGCCTTCTGAAAAGAAAATTCTCATACACGTGTTGAAGTCATCTTACAAATGCATGAATGGACTCAGAATTCTCCCTTTTCAATGCAACTCTTACAACAGACCAAATATGGGGCTTATTAGACCCCTGTGTTTTCTGTATAACTTGTAGACGTAATCACTTTAGGAATTCAATAATCTCTAATGGGATACCTGTTCATGATACCCACGGCTCATGGTATGAACATAATACTGCATACGATCACTCATCAAGCGGTCAATGGGAAACATCACCATTCATAGGATCAACACTAAACTCGGTCTGGTGCTCCTTTGTAAACTAATGCACGTGGTTTAGCACTAATTATCGGCTTAAGTACTTTGTATTCAGTACAATTGTTGTTCTATAGACACTTTTTCTCTTTACTGAGAGAGCCTCTCTCCTTGTAGTCTTCTTGTACAAAGGATCCTCTGCTTCCAAACATGGGCTCAAGTGCACAATGGTGAGGAAGTTAGAAAACTGTAACTAGGACTGAGAAGAAGAGTCTTTTCTTGCTCACAGTCTGTTTGAGCTCCAAGTGAAACGCATGCGACAACCATACATTTGACGCATCATACCATACATGAAAGTCACACTGAGCAGTGTGAGTTCTGCAAATTTGTTTACATTGTAACTGTACTAGAGGCTCATAGTGAACAAATTTGATACATTGCTCCTCAATCCGTCAGACTCTAGACTTAAATTTGTAGCGTACCAATTGATGGAATACTTTTGAGCCTCGCAAGACTCATTTACTCTTTAGAATTCAATAATACCATTGCTATGACTTCCTACAGTGTACAAATAGTCCTACTCTAATTATGCATGCACAAATACAACCAGAGGGGATGGCGGAAATTGCAAATATTAATTTACCTCTCATTAATCTATTAATAACAGACGGCCGCCTGATTCCTAGCAGTGTCTGTCTGCCGTCTCCGCAGAATTAAAAGTACTTTAGCCATACACAATTCAGCTAGCCTTTTTTCAATGCAACAGACGCACTAATAAATCTTTCCCTATAATAACAAGGGATGTGGCAATGGTAGGAACCGTGAGAAATATAAATGGGATAGTGCGTTGCAATGCTTCGAGACACCCACCAACTTCTGATTTTTGGCAATTTTTTTTCTACATGAATTTAAGATCCAGATGCATCAGCAGGTATAACAGGAAAACTCAAGGGAAAATTCATCTCATCATCGACATGAAGTGATTCAGTAAGTCTGGGACGAAGTGTCTTAAGCAGGATACAAGCTGGTCGTGGCTGAGTGCGTGAGGAAATGGCATAATGGTCAGAAAAAGAAGTAGAAAAATGGAGATGATGACAAAAAAATTGCATGAAGACCCACAGCGGAGTGGAGGAGATAACAAAAGGGACAGAGCCCAAGGTTTCCAAAATACAAGGACTTTTTCCTCAGCCGTGTAATTTCATTAAAATTCATTCAACAATTCTCACTCCTGTTTCCGCCTCACAGAATCCGCACATAATTAAGGTTGCCGTGTGTGTGTGTGTGTCTCTAAGGAAAGATTAGAAGACAGTAGAACACTACAGGACCCCCATATGCATGCACATATACACATTAAAAATCCAAGATCATTACCTCTCAGCAATCACTCTCATATGAGACCACACCTCTCACAGTCACATACATTTCAAGTGCGTCACATCCAAACACATGAATGCACAAGTACAAATATTCACATTAGCCATCCAAAAACCGTGGATCACGCACAGACAATATTATTATGCATTGCTCGAAGAAACATTTGCTATTACTTTATTTCAATGAGCCGTTCACGTACGTTTAGCACTCATGTGTACCAGCCACTGTGTGTGTGAGCGTCTCATATGTTGATGTTGCAATTTTTCAGCTTAATTCACTACTTATTGCCACTGTGAAACCTTAGGTGAGCAAATGTGAAACCTTTTTACATTAAAGCAGATTATCTCCGGTCACACATCATGACCTTTGGCATTCCTCCACACACGTTCGTCGGCCACACAATGAAAATCCATTTATTTACATCTATATGGATTTTGCTACTTTATGAACTTGATGAGTGCTTCTGGCCACAACCATTACATTTCACATGTAACAGCAAATATTTGAAAATGGTAATTGCACTTCCAACAAACTGTTTGCTCAGTGTGTTGATGAAGATGGACTACTCTCAGTGGTTTATTTCGCACGTCAACACCCCATTAGTGTCATTGCCAGAGAGAGGGAGAGAAAAGAGAGATACGCATGAATATACATACTTGCGTACACTCACATATACAGAAAATTATTATTGTTATTGATTGCACAGTGTAAGTGTAATCTTTCAGCTGCTACTTATGACAAAGACATACTAATTAGCTCTTTATACGCCGTCATAAATGATAAGCATACACACGAGCTGAATAAAGATACAAATTATACATGATGGGATTTTCCAACTAATTCTCCTAGTTTTCCATCCCTTTGTGGATTTTCCAACCAACTGTACCGCCAGAATCGGAGTGATTTTAGCTGAGATGTCTGACCTCGCTGACCTAATTCCAAACTTTCGAACATTTGGAACAGTACTAATCAAGAAGACGATGAGGAAAATGAAAGACAAGACTACATTAGCGGAACCTTCAAAGTCATATCAGATGTCCATTTGACTTAATAGCAACAGAATTCTCTACTGTGCACATTGAACTAAAAATTCAGACAAAACCATCAGATTCCCCAAGTCCTCCTTTCATTCACCTCAACAAGCTTCTATTTACAAATAAAGATGACTCCGTTTGCTTCTAGTCAACAGTTAATAATGAGGAGAAGAAAGTTGTCTCATCCTCTGCCAGCCTGTCTGTGTGATGTTAATTCGGAGCCATTAGAAATTCCAAAGAATGAATTGAATGAATTCTCTCTCGGCCACTCACTTTAATCAACCTATTGACTTGTATTTATGCAATGATGTGCTTGATTTATTCGGTATGCATACTGTAGCAGAACCTCTTGTTGTTACACAGAGAAAGAAAGACCTGCGCCAGTTGGCGAATTGAACATTTCAATTATCCTTGTTTGTTACTCACTAACTGCTGGTCACTCTTTCACATGTTTTTCTTTCTACGATATGATTCTCCACTCACCCAGCAGTGCTATCGTCATCATCCAAACACCCACACGGTGGCTCACTTGAACCATGCTAACTAATTATTTCCTTTTTGATCATTCTACTAATTATGTCAGTGGAACATCGTATTTTATGCCTGGGTTAGTTCAATTTTTAAATAAAAAAATATTGATTAAATATGGCACAGGCACAATACGCCAATTACGTGTGGAATTTTCAGGTGTGAAAAAAAGTTTGGTGGAATTTTCAGGTGTGAAAAAAAATTGGTGAAAGGCTAGGAAGATTTGGAACAGCAAGAAAAAAGCGGGTAGCAAGTATCCTCCCAGTTGCCCCATACGTGACGATAATAATACATAAGGACAAGGATTATATTTGCCACAAGGAGTACACACATGTAATTGGGCAACAGCTCAAGAAGGAGAAATGGACTTGCATGGATGCATCACTAAAGAGAGAAACAAGTTTACAAGTCCACCCACTCATGCTGAAAATTTCCATACTCTTCTTTGCAACAACTTGAAGAGTTCGTCGTCAAAGGTGACCAAACCTTTGAGGTTTGTCCATTATGATTATACCAACTGCCCATCATCTTTCAAAACATTTACGTAGGAAAGCAAAAGACACACATGGAGGGAATATTCATGGTCTTTATATGTGTGGATATTTTATACATGAGCCACCGGTACATTGCTTTTTCAGCTCAAGGCAAAAGCTTTAATAAGTTTCAAAGCTACTTGAACGATGAAACTGTGTGAAAACAGTGAATGAGTCAGCAGTAGCATATAGGTCTTCCTTCAGGATTTAAGTCTACACTGCGAAGTACATGAAGCAGTCAAATAGACACGGAGATGTATGCTACAGTGATCCCTAAACCTACTCATGTGATTGGATTGATTAGTCCAAGAACTTTGCATTCACAGTCTGTAACATAGCACACCTCAAAATTATAAGTCGTACTTGGCAACATTGGAATATAAACACGTTGATCCCATTGTAGCCTTTCCGTTTCTCTACGCCCATACCATCATGATACCATTGACTCGTGTACCTTTAATTGCACCCACATTGGATCTTTAGATCGCAGAATTAAATTGGATATGGTGTGTATGTCCCACAGAGCGCACACACACCTATAAGGTTTCATTTTTCTGAAGTGAACAAACTCAGCCTGCATGACTGCTATTGTACATGACGATAATGGTTTCCATTTTTACTACAAACTCAGTTACTTCCATCACGCAGACTTGATGTTATGCGCTATGCCCTAAGACACAAACACACACACTCACAATCCACACGAAAAGCGCAAAAAGAATGCCTCTCTATACGTCCCTCTGAATTTTCTCTTGAGCTGTTGCTGTACATTGAATGCACTTAGACATCAACAAAGAAGGGGATTTATCAGGATTAAATTTACTTTGAAAGAGAGATATCTTAACTATGGAATTGGCACATAACTTGTTGCGTCATTCTTTCCTTCATTATATTTAAAATAGTGCAAAGCCATGGTCAGTGAATTGCATTAGAAGATTCCTGAGAAGTGAGTGGGTTAGCACTACCCACCATGCATCACACATTCTACGCCACGATTTGGCAGTCTTAAATAAATTATGCAAAAAGGGTACTATAATAGTATAACGGAAGCGCTTCCGATGTTCAGATAATATTTTTGACTCATTACAAAACCACTACACAGTACCAAGCTTCCTTGTGCTAAAAATTCACACTAAAAACAGTCTCAGAAACATTTTGAAATCCAACTCAGAAGTGGCAAAGTTGTATGCGAGAGGCAGCAAACTTCCGCATATATGCATGTCCCAGAAGCTGTAATGAATGTTTATCTGCTTGTGTGTTCCAATAATTACGGAACGTTAGCGGTGCCTTACTTGCTGGCCACCTCAGACACCTCGTAATTCATTTAGACAGAAGATTCAGTAGTTAGTTGAAAGACAACATAGATTATGTCACTGCGCTAATGTTCCCTCAAGTTTTCCACCAGTCACTGTCATTAATTATTTGCCAGTGTAATAATAATAGCGGTACTGTGTGAGAAGCCTTGAGGCCAGAAATCCTGAAAATTCATACGTACATACTGTGCCTTGCAGTGATCATGATAATGTTATTATAGGAAGTCTACATCTCAACTTGTAGCTTGTCTGGGAAATACCCAGCCTCATTTTTTCATTCACTAGATAACCAGCTAGAGCGGATAAGGTACGTAGAAGAGAGAACATCGAATGAGCCAGGTAGCTCCATTGTTGTCCTTTGTAAAAGCTTGCTTCCATTATATAATACATGTACAATGCCTGCTGGAAAAGTAAGACAGTAACACCTGAACCTGAATTCATGCAGTGGCTGTGTATTGGTGCTCGCGTGCCTATTTCAATATGACTCACTCTCAGATGAGGTCGCAGCTGTGTGTGGGGTATTACGTGATTTTTTCCTCATGATAAAATGGTCGTTTACAGCTGGCTTATTCCGCATGCTGTCAGCCTGATTTCACTAGCAGCTTTCCGCTCACTCTCATCATTGCATAATATGAGGATGAGAGAGAAGTAGGAAGACGACCAAGAGATGACTGTTGGATAATAATTCACCGTCCTAATGCACCTCCTAATATGATCATTAAGTCAAATAATAAGACTGTGGCGTGTGTTAAATTATCAGGCTAAAGATACTGTGGAATGAGAAAGACGACCCTGTGCGACTCTCTGACAACTTGGTCATAAATTCCATGACAGTTATGCTCAATATGTATTTGATGTAATCCTGTAGTAATTATAGACTTGCAGAAAAACAAGAGACACTTACCTCCAATTTCTGACTGTATTCCTCAGTGATTCGTTCATTCTGTCTGGAGATTTCTTCATTTTTATCTAGAAGTGCCTTGCCCAGTTCAGCAGCAAGGACCAGGTCACGCTCCTTTTGACGCAATTGCTCGTGGATATCCATATCTTCGGTTCGGTCAGCCATAGCCATCACATACTCTTCTAGCCGTTGCATAGCCGACACCATTTCTCGTCACACATTAAAATTTACTTTTCAAAACAGGGAATTCCTTTAATTGAATCCCATACTCCTCAATGATAACAGAAAAATACACATACACACTGTTACTTTTACATTATCCACTTCGAATACAGCTCACAACAAAACGTTTGTGTTCAAACAAACAAACTCACTGGTCCGAAAAATAGGTAATATATTGGGATTAAACCAGTTGTCTTATAATTTTACAGGGCGGTTGCTTCAATCCATCCTCTTTTCATATGATAATTATAATCCACGTGGTTGTTGAGGCAAAACTGACGGTGATGTTTCCCCCTCTTTTGTGGTTCCTTTATCCCTAAAGCTTCTGTAGGCAATCCACTTCTATATGTTCACTCACTTCCTCTCAAGTCTCGCGTCTCTTTCCGGCGTATCACTTTGATTATATCTTAAGAGAAGACTGCACCATAAAAGGGACTCTGCCTGGTGCATATATAAGTGAAAAGTATTTCACTGGAGCAACTGGTCCCATCCACCAAGAAGAACACGGGCGACGGAGGTGTGTTCACTTATGTCATATCAACTATCCCAGAGGGTATTCTTCTTTTCCACTACAGTGCACAGTTTCACTTGTGTGGACACACAACCAACTGCAACTTCCCGTATGTAATAGTTGCCGGTGGTAGGGAAGGTTGGAACAGCTGCCGATCATCCACATGCATAGTTCATCCCTTACTTCCTGTTCGAGAGGGTGCTTCCACAATCCTCTCTCAACTCTAATTACTTTCCTCCAAGTTCTCTGTTATCTCGTCGGTGCCCACATTTTTTCCCACCCTGTCCATCAGTTCCTATTCAAACAAAGCAGACAAACTGTGATCTATATTTCAATTAGATAAAAAAAAAACGTACACCGCGTAATCCCGCCGACAATATGTGAAGCACACGATACAGGCACATTATAATTATGGAGCCTCCACCCACCTCATCCATTTCCTCAAGTTACTCTTCTTTGCATGTACGGAGGAAAAAAGGATGAAGATGCGGGTGAAAGATATATAAAGCTTGACAAGGGACAATGCCTCCTCCTCTTTCTGCCCATTTAAAGCTACGTGAGTGAATTCAATGTGAGGGCAGAGTTGATGTATCATCTTGCTGATGCTATTATGCACACCCTTTATGACATTCCAGATAGTCAGTCAGTGCGATCTTGGCCTTAATGACCGCACGTAGACGTTGTAAACCACGGGGGAGATTTACGTGAAGATATTCCAAATGGAGTAAACAAGGATGGGAAAGGTAGGTAGTTAGGTGGTGGCTGGAAAAGACCAGATTCTGTCCGAGCGAATAGGAGAAACTTTAAGAATTGTGAGAGAAAATAGGAACATCATTGACTCAGCATTATTATTATCATGATTATGGTTGTGTGAATGTGGGAAAAGGAGGATGGTATTTTGTTGGAATAGGCAAAATACTAGCTGCAACAGGGAGTACTAAGTGATGAGTGAATGACTTTAGCGGAGCTGAAGATGAAAGTTGATGATGATCGGTGGCTAATTTTCTTCTTGTTTTCTTAAATCATGAAAAAAATCAAGCAAAGCCTTGACTTGGCGTTTGTTTTCACGCCCTATTCTTCAAATCAATACACAAACACACACGTCTATCTCATCCAACCAACCTGCAAGAGTTTCACTTACTTGCCAAATTGATTAACAAAACTCCCAGTCTCGTATCCTGTTCCCAAGTCACCTTTACCATCTAACAATGGCATCAATTCTATTTTCACAAAAGAACTCACATGTGTGTGAGCTACTTGACGATAGTGAACGCAACTGCGCTGATTCACAAACTTGAAACATTAAGAGACTTATAAAATAAAAACTGCTATAGTCAAAGGATTAGCATCACAACTGCATGAATTTGTGGTTGCATGAAGAAATGGAATCTGAAGCTTCGGAGTTGTGTGTCGGCCAAATCCAAAAAGCTAAAACCACTGTCATGTAAGTTCTCTCGCAGCTTACGTCAGTGCACAATGGAAATTTTGTTTGTCATACGAACCAACTGTTTAATTTTCAATTGACATGCTGAGCAGAATAGATGTGTTATTCAAAGCTCCGTCACTGGCGTCATCAAAATCCAATACCTTACAGCATAGCACTGGCAAATTCAGCAAATTTACAAAACTTGTGGATATTTAAGTTCCTAACAAAGCCCTACGATTATTGTATTGATTCCTCAGAGAAGGAGGACTGTCCTCGTTCAATTATTTATTGCTGCATGACGACGACCGAGCGAGTAACCGAGTTTCGGGAAAATAGCCTTTAATCCACACGTCAGCAGAGTGAGTATAGGAGGAACCCGGTGGCCTTCCTACCTATCTGGACACGTTAAGATATTGCTCAGGTGGAACAGACCGCAATATCGTCAACACAACACACGGAGAACGCCAGAAGGCCGCCGGTTAACGAAATCGTTCATGGAGGACGTATGGTCACTTTATATAATGCGAATCTACCGGACTTACAAAGTGTGCAAAATACATACACAATACACACACACATACACAACTCAAGGCTCACCTTGTCGGTATACTATTGATTGATGCACACGTATTCCAAACTGGTGCTGTCCACAAAGGAAAATCCAAAGATAAAAATGCACAACAAAGTTATTGATTGGATCATAAGTTTATTAGGTTGCATTGAATGGTGCTTAAATGCACTTATACTTGTACGCGGCTTGCCCCATTCAAGCTGACAACACAAGTGTTGACGTAGGAACAGGGCACGGCAGGTTACTGCTGGGAACTCGTTAACAATTAGAATTTCCTGTAGTCAATCAACTTCAGTCTTTGCACATACAATGATGGTCAAGAGTTGAACTATTTTTAATCAAGAGCGGACGGTTGATTGAGACAATGAGTCCCCACTGGTAATGTTACAAATAAATATTAAACTTTTGCACTGCAGAGACACATGTAGTCTGACGGCACAATCCCTTGTATGATTTGTCCAAAAATTCTACTCTCAGCGCAAACAATCGTCTTGGTCTCCATCACGTGCACAGAGAAATGGAATCACTGCACCGTGTAGTACTGAAGAATAATCCAGCATTACAAATGATACAAAGAAATTTTCTCTTTGCAGACACACACACACTCAGATGCAGTCAGCGCTCAAGTTTTTACGTTCAAGCTTGTATATGGAAAGTGAGGAGCGACAAAGTCGAGTACCTTAAGGCACGAATATCAATGTGAAACTAATAGCAGAATCATCAACTCACCTGTCCAACCCCTCATTCCTTTCGGGTGTGTGGTTCTTCTCCTGCTTCTACTATACTATAACTACTGCACCTCAGTCTGCATTAACACGGCCAGTCCTAGCAAAAAGTGTGCCTTGTGAGTGTATATTACTCACTCTGTCAGTATGTTACCCTCTGTGTCTCACTACTACAACCATACCAGCTTCAACACACACTCGCTTAGCATGCAAACCTAGACTTATAACACATTGGCTCACCTGCACAAAATCAGCAAGCCCTATCAGATGCAGTAAACCCCTCACTGTGTGAATGACTTCATGTGAATTGTATTCCTCTATGTGCTCAACTCCTTCTGGGGTTTTAACTCTTCCCACTTGACTCTTAACTTAGTCTCTTGCCATGTAAGAACAATCCCTTTTGTATGCATTCCTCACTAGCCTTCCTCATCAATGGCATTAGAATCCTAAAATGACACCAGCTATAGCTCCATATGAGAAAACAAATACTTCTTACAGGATCCATGGTAAAAAATGGTCAACGTCTAGCTACGTTTCATCTAATTTCGCTCTGCAAAGTACTCCTCATTGCTTCCTTGAATTGGATACTTGAATTGATACTAATATATTTGTAATGAAGCAGCTTATTGAGTATAGGGGCGAAAAAAGTTGCGTGCTCTCTGGCTTCACACCTACGTAGTTTTGCAGACTGAATGGAGTGCGTGTGAGATTCCAAACATCCCACTTACTGTTGCCAGCCAGTTTAGCCTGGAAGACGGGTTTAGACTTTGCAGGATACTACGTCAATAATTGCTCTATGGAGGACATTGACTCCTTTGAAAGTTTGGACAAAAAGCTTCAACACGACGAGCTCTCATTTCATGTCAGAGTTGCAGTAAAATTTTCTAGTTCCCGCATGCACTAGCTTTATATGATATCAGTCATCATACTTGCTCCAAGCTATAGTACGTATGTTTCTATTTGCACGTAAAAACCTCAATTTTTCGGGCCATTCCATGATGATGATCAAAAGTGGCCTTTTGTTGTATTGTATGACCTCCTACTTGAATGGTTTACACTCCATGGGGCCTGGAGTTTGAGTAGTACTTGACGGTTTCGTACAAACCAATCAGTTAGCTCTTACATTTCATTGCGCTGCAGTTTTATTTGAAGTCTAAATGATTAATCGGGCATCCGGTTTTACAAACTTTCCCCTTCAATTTCAATAGTTTACAAAGCTACAAAAGACTCAATAGTCTGAGCTTATCTGAATAGACAGACAGACTGAGTGAGTGACTTTCAGGATTTCTCATCAGTTACCTTCAATCCAACAATCTGTTCGAGAGCGTCCTCTATTGCCCAAGCTTTGTTTCATTCTAATCTAACTTCACATTAGAGCTAATCCATTGTCGACAATTTCATTCACTGATAGTGAATTTAATCGTCATGAACTGAGCTAACGACTGTGACATTAGACTCTCATAATGGGATTAACATTTGATGAGGAATTCAATGGGAAGGAAAAGATCAAGCCGGAAGAGTTACGGACACGATAGAGTCCAGCATGTATATGCCTGTCAATCTATGGCTTGTGAATATAACGTTCATTTCAATGAGCAATCACTCAGATGTAGTACTACAAGTAAATTTTGTTTAGGTTTATTCGCTACAGATAATCTTTGAAAAATTAAGATTTAAATGCTTCTCTATATGCAAAAGGCCCAAAAGGCACTGAGTCTAATGTGTGCGTCTCACGTCTTGAGTCCTCAGTGGCTCAATTGAACTCGCGTAGCGGTAGTAGGGAATAGACATAGCACAAGAATTCATGTGCGAAATCGTTTTTATTGCGACGTCAGTTAAGAATAACAGGAGGTTCTTTGTTCTAAATTGAAGGCCGGACTCCAGGTTACATCGGGGCTCTTCAATAGTGAATGAGACACGTGGTCATCATCGTGAGCCCGTTACTGCGGCGTGTGAATGTAGCAACACATTCTGATTACCAAGGAGTTTGCATAAGAAACTATGCTCACATATTTAACCACAATTACCCTTGTCAATTATTGAGGTATTTGGAATACATCGTTGCATTTCGAAATAAATAGCTGTCATTGATATTCTTATGAATTGTATCTAGGTTCTCAACAATGCCCCCGAGAAAGAAGCGCACTGTGAAAGTGGAATATGAAGTGGAAGACCAAGTCGCTGAAGAGCAGACCCCGCCGGCATCTAGAAATCGAAGGGGAAGGCAGACCACGGATGCTACAGAAATGTCAAAGAGTAAACCAGATCTATCGGATGAGCCCTTGAATGAAGAAGCTAGCGGAAATGGACCTGTGAAAGCTACATCGAAGGGTAGGAGAGCAGCAAAAGATGCTGAAGGAAGTGAAAGCAAGCAGCCAAAATTCGAGCCTCCGAATTGGCGAACAGTCCTGTCGAACATCCAAGAAATGCGGAAAACTAAGAATGCACCTGTAGATCATATGGGATGTGAGCGCACTATGGATGATGATGTGGATCCTAAGGTAAGGTTCCAAACCATGATGAGGTATTATGTGCGAAAGTCAAGCTTAAGATTGGGATTTCAGGTGAGACGCTTTCAGACTCTAGTGTCATTGATGCTATCAAGTCAAACAAAGGACCCGGTGACGTATGCGGCAATGGTGCGGTTGAAATCAGGCAGCCCATTGACAGTGCAAAAGATGCTGGACATTTCGGAGGAGGATCTCGGGAAAACTATCATCCCTGTTGGATTTTGGCGGCGAAAAGCACAGTACATTAAGAAAGCCTCGCAGATTCTTCGTGACCAGTACAACGATGACATCCCTGATTCAGTTGAGGGACTCTGCTCTCTACCAGGGGTCGGTCCCAAAATGGCATACATCGCAATGCATGTGGCATGGGAGAAGAATGTCGGGATTGGTGAGAATAACAAGAGCAAATTGTTCCCTTTCAAGCACAAGATACTCTTATTTCTGCAATCATTCACATTAAAAATTGTTGCTCTTTACAGGAGTTGATACTCACGTCCATCGCATATCAAATCGTCTAAGCTGGACAGGTCCTAAAGAAACCAAAACGCCAGAAGACACCCGAAAGGCACTTCAGTCCTGGTTACCCCCAGAAGAGTGGCAAGAATTCAACATCCTCCTAGTAGGCTTCGGCCAAACAATTTGTCTCCCCATCGGTCCCAAATGTGATAATTGCCTGAACAAGGACCTCTGTCCCTTTGTCAAATCCGGTCGTCGTAATACTCCGAAAAAGGGTAAAAAACCCAAGAAGGTATCCTCCACTGAAGAATCCAGTGACAATGAAAGTGAGGTCAGTCAGTATTTCTGACTATCACTCCTTCCTCCAGCTCACTATTCTCCCTCTTAACCTTGAGTATTTTCCATTCATAGTGATAAATTTACGAGTAGTCAGCACATACTCTGTCAGCGTATGTTATTTTTGTATTTAATTACACTCTCAGTATTGAAAATGAACATATATGATCCCTCAAGTGTCAAGCAAGCCCACATAGTTAGACACCAGAGAGAATGCTGCTGGTGCATCTTATGTCTCGTTTTTTTTGTTTAGTTCAACTTCCTTGCAAGCATAATATTATCGCTGTCGACGTCAGCAGCACAAGTTCCCTACTAGGATATATATTGACTCAATAAAGTCAACTCAATAAAGTCAATGTGTTTACATTGCCCGTTCCAAAAGAAGCTTTCCTAGGCGTGCCTATATAATAGAATCATCATCCCTTTGGTAAATAAGCACACGCATCATCGGCAGGTGGTGTCTCCCGGTAACCATAGTGGCAACTTTAATCATTTCTGCGTCTCTTCTGCTTTTGTACAGATATACGCTCAAATATCAACAAACTAGGGTGGCTTCCCCTTCTACTGCTCTGCTATCAATTTTAATAGCATCACACGCTAACATAAAACTACCTCCATATCATCAATTCATCTCCCCCTCATACTCGCGAGCGTGCGTGCCATCCACATACGTGATGACATTGTGATTTAAACACTACCGCTTATGGCGTAATGACACAAGGTAAAGCACACTCGAAGGTTGCCTATTCTCAGCTCTCTATTTCCTGCTCCAAGTTCCCACACACAGACTCTTCGACAATAGTAGCACAACTTTATCATAGAAGCACGAAAAGCTCGACGGCTATTTAGTACTATCAATGCCAAAAGACTTAACTTTGCAGAAGAGCTAACAAAGTGAGCGCATAGGCTTGGTACCTATCTAGCCTCCTCATCCCTATTATAGCTCATAAGTGGTAGTAGTTGTATATTTATTTAATCCCGGGAATTTTACGGATCCCAGAGTCGTCTCGACTTTGAGGATGGAAGTGGACGATCAGGATAATGTGATTTATCAGGAGCAAACATTACAAGCTGGTAAGGGAAAATTTGGAGTTTGGACGCCATGCCATATTTAATGTTGTGTAGTAGTTATTATTGTACGTGGAATGAGTAGAGTTGTTGGCATAAATGTGCCGGCGAAGCATGGCTTTTGTACCTGTCAAGCTAAAGTAGTTGTAATAAAATGAGTAAAGTGGAGTTTGCTGGCTGTATTAGTGCAGAAGAAGATGTTTGAAGAGAAGTTGATTAATTTGATGACATGATAGTTAAAGCTGTGTGTGGGTTTCTTCTAGGTATGTTTATGAATGAAGTGGACTTATCGGGGATGAGTGACCCTGTCTTTGAGCCGTCTTCTTGTTCCCTGGACGGGACACCTTTTGGAGAGCAACTCACAGAAGTTTCGTCAACATTGGTCCCTGAGCAGAACGCTGCTGCTGTCAATGGTGGTGGTATGAATAACAGAGAAGAGGAAGAGCGGAAAATAGCTGAGGAAATGGCCGAAGTTATGAAAGAGTTGCAAGGAGTAGTAGGGAGTGATGAGAGTTCAAAGAGGAAGTTGGATGCGGGGACTGAGGGATCTAATGGGGAAAAGAAGGAAGATGAGGTTGAGGATGATGACCGAAACGGTGACGAGGGTCCGACACCGGCCAAGAAACCTCATGTTGCAAATAGCATAAGAGAGTCCTTGCCAGACTTGGAGAAACTATGGAAGCCTGTTGAGGACGACCCAAATGATTTTACTGCCTGGACCTATCTTTTACAATATGTTGACCAAGAGGTGAGAAGTTTTTTTTTACGAGGGTTGATAAAGTTTTGATTTTGTTTAAGATTATGGTGATGATTTTGGTTTTCTACAGAATGAAGTACTTGCTGCACGTGAAGCGTATGATAATTTCCTTGCCCGCTATCCGTATTGCTATGGCTATTGGAAAAAGTATGCGGATTATGAAAGGCGAAATGGGACAGCGGAAGATTGTGACAAGGTAATCTTTACACAATTACTCAATGAAACATACTTGAAAATTTTCCAAAGAAATTGTCCGAAACTAAAATCGTTACAATTTTGGTGGTGTGAAGAGATCCCCTAGTGTGGCTTATTGTTAAGAAGTTGGCCAATCTGAATCAAATCAATATGAGGTATTACACGATAATAATTTTACGTTGGAACACCCAAAGTAACTGAATTGTGTAAAATGACTGGAACTCTCCTGTGTTGTACATTGTAAGTTATAGAAGAGAGCTCAGAAAGTGTTTTAGCTTGTCTCTACCGGGCGGGGGGAGTGGAACTCGATCGTGTGCACAGCCTCTTGAACACTCTCCATCTCTCACACGACGAATTTCCAAACAATCGTCACGCCAAAACTCATCGTTATTATTGCATATATTTTTATAACTCAACAATTTGTACTTTTCTATGTACGTTACATTATGTAACTTCAATTATTTACAATATTGTCTACCTGTTTTTATAACTTATTCGATTTATCATTATTACAACACTGTTATTTTGTTTCTAAGAAACATAATAATCTCTTCCCGATGATTTGATGAAAAGATCATATTCTGACTTTCTGTGGATCACTTCACAATTATTGATAGATGTCTCCTCCTTTTTCAATCACTATCAATCAGTCAGAATATTTTCTTTGATGACAGGATGATTTTGTACAGCTTTTTTGCGATGCGTATCGTATTGATGATGCCCCAAGCAGGTATGCTTCCCATAGCTGTATATTGGTACACTTTACATACACTCAAACTTAATCTTAATTGCCCAAATTCTGCATTTTATTACCCGCAGGAACATCCTCCAAGTCTGTAGGGTCGACATCGAAGTACGATCATTAACGAAATATCTTTAATTTTATTCTAGGTGTTTCAACGCGGACTCCAGGCCATTCCTTTATCAGTTGACTTGTGGATTCATTATTTGAACTATGTGAAGGCAACACATGAAAATGACCCAGACTATATACGCCAACAATTTCAAGTGGCCATTGCTACTGTAGGATTAGAATTCAGGTACTTTATTATTGACACCAGCATACAGTTTATCATACATCAATTATCCCATTGTAATAAGCTACTATTGCATTTTCATATCAGGTCAGACAAATTATGGGAGCACTACATTAGCTACGAGAAAGATAACGGGAATCTTAGGAACTTATTGGCAATATACGACCAACTTTTGGCCACACCCACGCAGTCATACCTGCAGCATTACAACAAGTAAGAAAATAAATATCCTCAACTCGTCGAATCAATGAGTGTTAGGAAAGCTAATGTTTTTCGTAATGTTATCCAATAGCTTCAAAGAGTTTATTAACCAACATCCGCCAGAAGATGTATTAACTGAGAAAGAGTATGATGAAATCAAGTCAATCGTTGAGTCTACCCCTGTGGAGGAGTCAGAAGATTCTGCTTCTGAACCGGTATGCAGCAAGTTACCTTCTTTGGGAGATTTAAATTTTGTCATCAGAAGTTCTAAACGAAATTTTCTTCTTGAAACAGATGGATCTTGAATCTAGAATTCGTGCAAAAATAATAGAGAAGCGAACAGAAGTACATAAGCTGAACGAGGCTGAAATTAGTGCACGATGGTCTTTCGAAGAAGCTGTAAGTTAAACTCGTAAATTCCGATTATATAGTGTAAAGTTTTATCATCTGGTGCAGAGCTAATGCAGTAGGGTTATGTTTCAGATAAAGCGTCCGTATTTCCATGTGAAACCACTGGAAAAGGGTCAGCTGAAAATGTGGAAGGAATATCTGGAGTATGAAATCGAAAGAGGAGATAAAAAGAGAATACTGATCCTATTCGAGCGCTGTCTCATTGCTTGTGCGTTGTATGAGGAATATTGGATTAAATACGTGAAATATTTGCAAAGTCAACCTGAAAAAGATACGAGTAGATTGAGGGATGTCTTCAAACGGGCCTGCACCATCCATCATCGGTCTAAACCATGGATCAACCTTCATTGGGCTGCCTTCGAGGAGAGCGAAGGTATGTCATTCGTATTTATCAGTGACGGATAATCATGGAGACAAGGAATTGATAGACTTCTTCTTTATTATTTTAGGTGACTTGGACAAAGCAGCTGAGGTCCTGGACATATTAGAGAAATCCATTCCAAACTCCATGCATTTGTTTTTCCGCCGTATTAACTTGGAACGGCGGAGAGGTAATGTATCAAAGGCTGTGGAGCTATTTGAGAAGTATATTGAAAATGACCAAAACAAAGCAAGTGCTGGGCATATTAGAATCAAATATTCTCGTTTCCTCATTCGGGTGAGTTTTTCTAGTGGCCTTTACACCTAAGTTCACTTCTAACACGGTTACCAAATATTTATACTTGTAGATGTTCAATGATTACGAGAAAGCCGTAAAAGTTTTGGAAGAGGCAGTCGCCCAAGACGAGGTAAGAATATAGCGCCTCAGCATAACTTCCTATTCGTAGTATCTCCAGAAATCTAATAATCGCATTGTTTGGCAGGGAACGAGAGCGAAAGCCATAATGGCTCTCATTGACTTAGCGATGCACAGAGATCCCATGGACGTTGATCGAATCATCGCATCATTTGACAAGGCCTTATCAAGTGATCTCTCCAATGAACAAAAGGTCACCTTTGCTCACCGCAAAATAGAATTCCTTGAGGATTATGGTTCCGATGTGACTACGTAAGTGCGGTGGACAGTCTTCTTTCAACTTTTTAATGAAATGACCCGGACCAGCCAACTTATTTTCTCTTACCTTTACTAATTTTGAATCCGTAGAATTGAGAAGGCACAAGAGGAGCTGCAGTCAATCGCAAAACAGCTACGGGACAGAAAGGCCACAGATGATTCCAAGTATGGGTTTTCAGAATTTTCTTAATGAATATTTTCAGTCATTGTCTGAAAATATAATACTTTCCTTGTGAATCCACAGGGGTACTGATGACGCTTCCAGTGCAACAAACGGTACATACAGTACAAGTCAATACAACCCGGACGGAACCTCAGGTACTTCAAGTTACGATCAGTACGGTCAGTACTCCAACTGGAATTATCAGCAGTCTGCGGGCTATGGTTACACTCAGCAGGGATGGAGTGCTTATGGCGGCTACTACGGCTAAATTCCACTCACCTCAGAGCAACATCATCAGCTTCATTCAGTCATACCATACAAAGATTGTGCATAAATTACATACAACTACCTTAAAATTGTCTTCGTTACTTACATGCTATGTAACTATTCTTATCAGTCTATGTAATGACTAAAATTTGAGTTTTCCTACGTATATACCATCATATGTGTATCACATCACAGAATCACAGATAGTTTGACTAATAAAATTCTTGCAATTTGGTTCATATAGTCCCACTGTCTTTCTTTGACTCGATCTTCAAGCCGACTGTGTGGTCTT